>JACMZG010001893.1:29979931-29982431 GCA_018340805.1 Microvelia longipes | reverse complement strand
CTTTTATACGACAAAAATGATCAGTTTTTGCAACTACTAGCAACAATAGCTTACATTTTTTGACTATTGAATGTATGAAAATATTACATTTTCTTAAAGGCAGTCATAAGAGAAGTTTTTTCCGTTCTTGGCTGAACTTTTGCTCATCTCTTACTCCTCTAATGCCCTACTACAAAATTCCATAAAATTCATTTTTTTTAAAAATCATGTTTCATGCAAAATTTTGGGCAGTAGTTCCAACATATTTGACATAGTTAGTGTTTGTCCTTTAGGAAATTTACTCAGCTTTCTAATGAACCAATTTCGCCTTTCTAGCTTGAATAGTTAAATCCCTATTAACAATTTTTATGATGTGAGGTCAAATATTTTTTTTGAAATATTAAATTTGACCTTGTGGGAAAACGGTTGGAGATCGGGGTTTATATATAGGACATTTTTTGTTCCTTGTTGAGGAGTACTATCACCTCCTTTTTGGTGGACACTTTATATGAAACACCCTGTATATATATATATATATATACATATATAATTATTATATATATATATATATATATATATATATATATAATATATATATATTATATATATATATATAATATATATATATATATATATTATATATTATATATATATAACAGCCGTGTTTCTATATATAGTGTCCACCAGAAAGGAGGTGATAGTAACTTCAAAAAGGAACAAAAATGTCCTATATTATAACCGATCTCCACCGTTTTCCCACAAGGTCAAATTTAATATTTCAAAAAATATTTGACCTCACATCATAAATTGTTAAGAGGGATTTAACTATTCAAGCTAGAAAGGCGAAATTGGTATCATAGAAAGCTGAGTAAATTTCCTAAAGGCACAACTACTAACGTATGTCAATATTTGGAACTACAGCCCAAATTTTGCATGAAACATGATTTTTAAAAAAAATGAATTTTATGGAATTTTTGTAGTAAGGGGCATTAGAGGCAAGAAATAGATGAGCAAAAGTTCAGCCAAGACGAAAACACACTTCTCTAATGACTCGCCGCTTGTAAGAATATATAAATAGTTATACATTCATGTCAAAAATGTAAGCTAAATCTGTTGCTCAGGATTATTTGCAACTGATCATTCTTTCTGGTCGTATAAATAGTGAAAATAATGTGTATTTTAATTAAAAAATCATTTTATTTTCGAAAATTATTAATAATACGAAGTTTTAGACTCTAAGAACGGTAAAAAAAAAATAAACCTTATTATCCTACATCATTTTTCTCTAAAACCACGCTCTTGTTCGCCTTGCCTTTTGAGATTCTTTAATTAATCTTTATGTATCCATGTTAAATTAACAATTGTAGACATAGAGAAAAAAAATGTCAAAAAATATCAGGTTTCTTCCAACTCTAGGAAAGAATGGCTTAAAAATTTTGATTATTCTGAATGTATAAAAGATTATTCAGTTTTTTCTTAAAGGCAATTCATAAGAAAGTTTTTCCGTTCTGGCTGAACTTTTGCTCATCTCTTACTTCCTCTAATGCCCTACCTAACAAAATTCCATAAAATTCATTTTTTTTTAAATCATGTTTCATGCAAAGTATAGGGCAGTAGTTCCAAAATATTTGACATAGTTAGAAGTTTGTCCCTTTAGGAAATTTACTCCCAGATTTTCTAATCGTACCAGTTTCCGCCCTTCTTAGCTGATATGTAAATCTCTATTAACAATTTACATGGTGTGAGTCAAATATTTTTTTGAAATTATTAAATTTGGGACCTTGTGAAAACCGTTGAATTTGGGTGTAATATTATAGGGGAATTTTTTTCGTTCCTTTTGTGGAGTCATTCTACTCACTCCTTTCTGGTGGGACACTTTATAGAAACACCCTGTTAATACTGTATCTTTTTGAATACACTATAATGCCTAATCTTTTCGTTGTACTGAAAACCAATTCGCTTATCTTCCTATTCTATCCTTTAGTAAAATTAATCTAAAGATTAGATATGTTGATTGGTAACCCTTTGTGCTAACCAAAACTTATTAATAATTGGCGCGTGGTCCGCATGTCCGGGCGAATTCCCATTGGATGCGTGTTTCCATGCTAACAACCCTATTATTGATTTTGTTTCTGTAGGTAGATTACAGTGAAATATTAACTGAACGTTACTTAGATCAGTAAATTTATGTCTCTAATAATTGCCACTGAAATTTGATACACTTCGATCTGAGGGGACAATCAATTGAAGATGGTTAATTTTATATAATATTGTGAGGTCGCTGATGATGATCTCACGACTCTTTAAGGACTAGAAATACTTAATGTATACGTAATATATTTACTCTCGTTCACAACTCCCCCCTCTGGTTCAACCGATACTAGTGTTTCCCGAAAAAATTGTGAGGCTATGCTATTCGACTGCGAATGAAACTTGACGTTTATACAAAAATATTATTTTCGGATAGCCAATCTAAGACCCAAAAAGAATGATTGTTGTACTACAGTTCACCTCTAGCACA
>JACMZG010001893.1:29827838-29979059 GCA_018340805.1 Microvelia longipes | reverse complement strand
GCTCTAGAATGGATCAAAACTTAGCAACAATTGACAGAAGTATAACATCAAGTATTATTATTAGATGCTGACGTGTGAACCGTCTTTGGATACACCCGAACCAATAATAAATTTAATAAATGTTTTATTTACAACTATTTACATTTTTTAAGAACAGAATACCACAATAAAAAAGTGGTTAAAGATAGGATGGACTCTAAGTAATCTTAAGTTCTTCCTGTCCATCCTTAAATTATGGGAGGGAAAGAAAAATGAAATTTAATAAAAATAATGGACAAAATATTTTTTTTTTAATAAAAAAAAAGATGTGGGTATTAGCGAATTATACACATGCATGGCGTATGTATTTTGAGCATTTATTGTTATGGTCAAAATAACTTACTCAAACATTGTCATTTCATTATAATAAAACAAAAGCATAAAAAAATAATAAGCCTATTAAATAATAATACCATGCCCCTTTTATAGTAAAAAAAGAGCTTTAGCTTGATAAATTTCAATACATAACAAAGTATTGTTGTGTATTGGTTGATAACGTGGGTTAAAGCTCATTCAGGGATAGATAAAAATGACATCAGTTATTATGTATGCACGAAATTCATTCAACTGCTGCCAATGTCTCAAGGGATCCTTTATCAGTTAAAAAACTAGCATACAATACAAGTCTTTCAGATGATAAAAATGAATAGAACATATTGATATTTCGATTTATTATGTAATGCAACAAAGCACAGAAGAGACTTTAACTACTTATTTACTAAGTTACTTATATTTCACACTATAAAAGCTGATACATATACTTCTTAAATCAAATTAGCTCTTTGTTAATGAATACAAATAACCACAATTTCTACTTATTTTCATTAATACATTTAAAATGTGAACATAAATTAAATAGATAACATTGACGTCTCACAGTAGTATGTGTGTACGAAGTTAAATTAGAAATAAATTGTCAAAGACAGAAAAATGATCCTTGAAATTAACTAAAAGAGCGTGCAAATGAATGAAATATTAACCAATTGGACCTATTCCTAATAATAAATTAAATATTTAAACTTAAATATTTGTTATGTGTTTTTTGAGCAGATGTAGTGTCTTGTATAATAAAATATATCAGACACCATATAATTCTTGTGGTGCTAATTTGTTTAGATTCATCAAAACAAAAAGGAATTTATTTCTTTGTAGATATAAGTTTAAGTACTTAATTATTATCTGGACAAAAAGGAACCTTTTACAAAGTTTAATAAAAAGAAAAGTAAATAAACTTAGCTGAACAGGGGTATCAAAACTTAGCCATATATCCATTACAATGATATGTTCGATGTTATTAAAGTAAATATTGTTATGTGATATGCGCGTAGTGATTCTCGATTGTTCCGGTGTGTCCAGAGTCTAGATCCATAAACAGTTATTAAAATAGTGCCAGTCCCGGCTATAACTGGGGTTTTAAATGAATGGTGGTTCTGAAGAATGAACTGTTTTGTAAGTTTCACAGTTCACTTGATGGCAAGGAAGTTATGTGGTGTTTAATCACCTTTTAAATTTTAATGTTAACACTTAAAAGCAGTATATAAGTTAAAAAATCTATATAATTTAGAGTGCACAAGGCCTTTGTATTAATTAACCTATCCAGTTCAGGTGAAAGACACACTGATTCAAAAAGGTAAACCTATCCCGCAGGGGGGAGTTAGTTGAGAGTTTTGGTTGACCCGTTGGTCAGAGATAAGGCTTGAAGTTAAGAGTTTTTCTTAATATTTCGAGCTAGATAAGATGAAATATTAAAAAAATAAAGATAAACCTTGTAAATTAAAATTATAAAAAAACCGAATAACATAAATAACGAAAGTTAAGGTAATTAAATGCCCCAACATATTGTAAGCTCTGATTTGACGGACAAAACATGAAAGCCGTAACTTTTCCTTCCTTCCTTACGAGATACTATTTTCAATCTCTCAATAATTCTACTTCTAATAAATACAGAATTATGCTATAGAACTATGCTATGTATTATTATTATTATATTTTAAATTATACTATTAAATTAAAAATTAAATGTAAACATTGCAAATAATAATATTTGTCCACCATTGTTAGATGCAACAAAATTAAAAAAAAATGTAAACAAACACTTTAAACTTACCTGTCACTTTGTTTATTTTGTATTTTTCTTTCCGTTTGGTTTCAACCTTTAATTTTTTTCAATGTTTTTTGTTTCTAATATTTCCGGCAATGATATTAAATATCTAAATTTCTTAAACTGTTATGTTAAACCTCAAAATTGATGTATTTATATGAAATTGCATTTAAGAGTGATAGAATCTTAATGTTGGTTTAGGATTATTTACAGCGGTGTTTTGTGATACTTGAAGTACTTACGCTTATAATTTACCATCTCCAGGGGTGTTTCACCTCACATTTATGCAATATCAATAGTAAAACTACAATAATAACGTAAAATAATAAAGCATTTCCACTTTTGATATGGTTTCAATATCCATTTAGTTTCTATTCAAAATATTTTAGCGTACTCTTAAAAAATTCCTACGTGACCCGATCTCAACTGAGGCCTGCTAAGTGTTTCAGAAACTCTGAAAACGTAGCAAAATTAATTCGTTCTAATAAATATAATTGGTGCTGTAAGGCTGTAATTCATAACAATCCAGGTAATTTATTAAATTATTTATTTTATTTTAAAGCATTTTATTTATGTTTGCCGATATAATTACCAATGAAAATTACAACAAACACGCTTTTTGTGTAAATTTTTAATTAAGATACGTGGATAAAGTTCTGACTACTGATTGAATGAGTATTGATTGTAGAAGTTTTCTCTGAAAACCTGAAAATCTATACCTTAATTTGTTTACTTTTTGTGATCCATCAAAAATTAAAAATTCTCATGATTTTAGATTTTTTTACCCATGGCTAAGAATTTACTGCAAATTTTATGGAATATTAAATTTATTAATAGGATAAATATTCAGGAAATTTGTAAAAGTTTTTAATAATACTAAATTTGTGGCTCTAAAATATACATTCGTACATGATATGATGCAATTCTTAAAATATATATATCTATATATATACGCTAGATATATAATATAATATTATATTATATATATAAATATAATAAAATATATACTATTATATATATATATACTAGATATAATAGATATATAATATTATATATTATAGTATATAATATATTATACTATCATCATACTTGTGTGTGTAATAATGTATGTAATTATTCAATAATCTTTATACATATACTGAAAGTCCAGAAGTACAGACTATGGATTGATTCCCCACTGCATTTTCTTGTTTTCAGAGAGATTATGGACGAGCACGAAGGAAAATTCAGTACATTTTAGAATGTTTAGAGAACTTCAGGGGTCGGAGGATTTCAATCTTGAAGACTACGAACTTGGAAGATTACTCGGGATGGGACACTTTGGTAAGGTGTATATCGCTACAAAAAAGAGTAACAATGAAGAACATGTTGCTGTAAAAACATTTGTTAAGCATAATGTCATTAAACTAAAAATGTTCGGGGACGTAAGGTGTGAGAGTAGAATGAACCATTTTCTAAAACATCCCAACATATTATCTTTTTTAGGATGTTTTCAAGACCATAAAAATATATATCTGGCTCTGGAGTACGTAAAAAAGGGTGATTTAAGAAAGGTACTACAAACTCAAGTTCTAAAAAGATTTTCGGAACTAGAAGCAGCTTTCTACATCTACCAAGTGGCAGATGGACTAGATTATTGTCACACTCGGGGCATTATTCACAGGGATATCAAGCCAGACAATTTACTGCTCACCAATGGCGATATAATAAAGATATGTGATTTCGGACTATCGACCTTCGATAAAGTTAGCAAAGTAGTGCGTGGGACGACTGAATATATGGCCCCTGAAATGATGAGAGGCCAAGTGTATTCGGCGTCAGTCGACAATTGGAGTTTAGGAGCTGTTCTATACGAATTTCTGACGGGAACTTCACCTTTCCGTCGTGGTAACGAATTCGACACTATCATAGCAATATATAAGTGTGAAATTAAATGCCCTTTTTACTTGACTCACAGCAGTTTTGACGTTGTGAAGCGTTTGTTGACATCTAACCCGCTGGAAAGAATGACACCTAAAGAGGTCATGCAGGACCCTTGGGTGACTAAGAAAAAATGTATACAAGAATGTATAAAGGAATGTTTAAATTTATAAACCATTGATATATAAATGTAATTAAATGTCTTTCAAAATTTTATTTATTTATATTATTTGTAATTTAGATTAGGTTAAAAAACTCAATCCTTACAAGTAGGCACCTTCTATGCATATAATACACACATACATCTGTCTATATATACATATGGTTTAAAAATAAGAAATCATCTCAAACCATATTTTATTATACACACACATTATATACATATAATGACAAAGATGTTGCTTCTTAACTAAGGGGAATAACCATTTAAAGAAGGTCTCCTAAGAAGGGGAGTAACCATTTAAAGAAGGTCTCCTAAAAAGGGGAGTAACCATTTCCTAAGAAGGTAACCTTGTTCCGATGGTTACTCTCCAACAACTCTATGAGGGGAGTAACTATTTAAAGAAGGTCTCTGAGTAATCTTCTTTTGATGGTTACTCCCCAACTCGCTATGAAGGGAGTAACCTTTTTATATTTACAATTATTTAATGACATTTGTCATTTTTGTTTCACATTTTAATTTCATGTTAACAAATACCTTAGATCTGTCAAATCTTTTCGTAAAATAATCTCAGTTAATTTTTATTTGACCGTGGAAATCTTGTTGTGTACGCTTTATCTCTTTATTAACAATTTAAGTATTTTTCATAATTATTATTTCAATTTTCAGTATACTATATATACTCGTATATTTACCTATTTATTTATGATTTTATTACATATTAATTTGTTCTTTCTTTATTACATTTATTTTATTCCTATTCGTTTTTTCCAATATTTCTGGAAAAAACAATAATCTTGTACTTTTATAGAAAGTGGGTCTCTTGGTCCATGTATTTTAACATCCTGCCCGATTAGAGGTTTAATATCTCGCCCTATGGGTACCAATATAGAAAAGAACTGCTGTTTGAGGGTCCCTTTTCCATAAAAGTTCCCCTTTTATTTTTTCTTTGTTTTTAATATACATTTTTGCTCCTTAACCTTTCTTTTGCTTACTTTGTTATAGAGGAGTAACTATCTACATCAAATCCATAGTTACTAAATATGGTTACCTAAATATATATATACATTAGGGTGGCCCTTAGGTATAGGGGTGAAATAAAAATGTTAGAAATGTTGTGCTCCCAACCCCTAATTATGTTCGAATAATTGAAAAAAAAAATCCATACAAATTTCAGCCCGATCGGAGGTGATTAACAGGTGCCGCAGGGCCTTTGAAAATTTATAGGTGTCAAAATTAGTCAAAATTGTGATTTTCGTGACAATTTTTTTTCTGTAATTTTTTACATTATTTTCTAGGTAAAACCAATACTTAACCCACTAATTAGACACTATGAACTTATCATTATGACCTGAAATTATCTTAGTTTGTACTTACTCTGACATTTAATAGTGGACATATACATTTTTCTGAAAAAATTTTCAAAAAACAATCTTTTTACTCTACACTGCAAAGTATATATCATATAATATGTTTTTTTGTTATCAATTCATTGATAACATCAATTCATTAACATCAATTCATTAACCATTAACAAATGGTTAATAATTTTTTTTAGTACAGCATTGCTAATTTTTGAATCTATAGCCTCGTAATTGACTAATGACTGAATAAAATGCAAGTCAGACATTGGGGCCTTACTCGCACTTGTGTCACCATACCACGCTCTTAAATACACTCTAATAAGAAAAATGTTAATTTTTTTCATCGAAGATTCTTTGGTAGACAACTTGAACTCACTTCTAAATAAATAAATTTTTAAACAATAGATCGCCTTCGACATCCATCTTACATGGCTAATAGCACTTTTTCTAAGAGGATCTCAATATTTCTTCAAGCTCCATTGTTCTTATCGGTTGTTGGCGATCACTGATCTATTTATTTTAATATTATTTTATTTGTCAAATTTTGTCAATTTTTATCAGTATATTATTTGAAGTCAAGAGAATATTTTATATTGTACACTTAAAGTTAAAACTTAACATTATGGCGACCGTAGCAGAGAAGAAAGAGGATTTGGCTCGAACCATAAAGAAGCGAGATGCTACAAAAGAATCTTTGGATATGTTGGTAACTAAAATTGAAAGTAAAGTTAAAGAAAAAGAATTTGACATTTTAACATTGAAAACAAATTTAAATAACTTGGACTCAAAATTTGAAATTTTAAAAATTTTAAATGAAAATATTTTTGATTTATTGATTGATTTGAATGCAAACACCGATGAAATCAAAGCTGAAATAAATGAGACCGATACATTCACAACACGGGTAACATTTATTAAATTTCAACTATTGGATATTATTAATAAAAATTCAAATCCTATTACAACTTCAAAAGATTTAGATAATCAAGATAAAGTTTTTGCACGTCTTCCTAAGGTTGAATTGAGAAAATATGGGGGTGGTGTGTTAGAATGGTTACCGTTTTGGACTCAGTTCTCAAAAATTGATAAAAATTTCTCAATTGATGATTCGGACAAATTGCAATATTTATAACAATCCACCATTCCAGGGTCGAGTGCAAGGGAGATAGTCGAAAGTTTCCCAGCTATTGGTGAGAATTATTCTAAAGTCGTTCAAGCTTTAAAATCTAGGTATGGACATGATGATATAGTAATTGAAGTTCATGTACGAGAATTACTTTCATTAGTTTTAAAGAACCAAAATAAGGAAACTCTTCCACTATCTACCTTGTACGATAAACTAGAAGGACATCTTAGACATTTAGAAACTTTAGGTGTTACAACTGAAGTTTTTGCTTCATTATTACTACCTTTGGTAGAATCTTGCCTTCCTGAAGATATTCTCAGGGCATGGCAAAGAAAGAGCACTTACATTGTGCAAGATAGATCTATATCTTGTGAAAACTCTTGTACCAAAACCCGACTGGTTTCATTAATGGGTTTTTTACGTTCAGAAGTTGAGAACGAACAAAAGATTAATTTGGGAACAAAAGATTTTTTTTTTAATCCATATCAAGTGTCCCAAAAAAATAAAAAAAGGTGCTCTAAAAAAATAGATTTTGATAATTATTTTGCTACTGATACCTATATCTATGGTGAGTAAAAAATGACCAATATAAATTTTTTATGGTCACCCGTTCTTTTTTTATAATCACTTTTATGGTCCTCCGACCCTAAAATTTAGTCATTTTTGACCTTCAGATAAGCTGCTGATACTCGGTTATCGCTTGTACTACAGCAAAAATATGAACGGATCAGTTTAAAGCAAGCTTTGAGTTACATTTGGCCCTTTGACACTTTTACTCTATGACCGCTCCTTGGGGGGGCAATGGGGGCTCCAAATTTTAGGTTTTCTTAAAAATATATGAAAATTTTAACATTTTTTTATAATATGAAGAAATCTGAATTAAGAGCTCCCAATTTTTTTAGGAGTTACTAACTTTAAGACAAGCAATCAACAAAATTTTCAAAGCATTAATATAATTCGTTTATGAGCTATGCTTTTTTGAAAATCCATATTTTTTAATTTTTGACCTTTAATATCTCCCTTGGATAGCACAAGGAGCCGACACCGCGTACTGGCTAAGGGACTGATGACCCCTTAATTTTAATTGAACCTTACTTTACTGTAGTTTATTGCAAACACAATAAGTACTCTTACATAAAAATATATGTTTGTATGTCATTTTTATGTATTGTAGGTATTGTTAAGTACTTAAATAAATTTATTATGTTTAATAAATTACCTTTTTTATAACCTATGCTTCCTAATTTACCATGCATGAGACTGAGATACAAGTGGACATGTGGATAACAACAGGTGATAATTTTACATCATGAATAATCACCTGTTGTTAATACTCGCATCAAGTCCGGTTTCACTATTAAATCACGAAGAAGAAGATAGATTTCGATCCGCTTTATGTTTTAGTTAAAAAATCGGTCGGAATAATAATTATTTATTGAGCAACTTTACCTAAAGACGCCTCTTTTTAACCACTGCTCGTAACTCATTTTGTCTGTATTTTCCAAAGGAAATGCGCATAATTATCCAGTTGTTTGTATAAAACTATGCCTCTAAAATTAGAAGTACGCACTATTATTTGCACTAGTTTAAAGCTTAGTTACTTATCTTTAAGCTTAGTCAGTTATCATTAAAGATTTTAGCGCATTCCTTTGGAAAATACAGACAAAATGAGTTACGAGCAGTGCTTGACATTGAGTAACTGCTTAGGTTCTAAAGCATGAACCGGAACCACGCAATGGGCATGGTTCTTGCATAAGCAAGAAATGGCTTGTTTAGCACGGAAACCGCATTCTAATGAAATTCGCCCGACAGCGGACCACCACGCCGGAATTATTTAATTAGTAGTTGTAAACTTATATAATGTAAAAAGCACGGAAACACGCATCCAAGGAAATTCGCCCGACATGCGGACCCGCGCCAGAGAGTTTTTGTCAGTAACATAGATTTGACAAAGGAATAGTCTAACCCAAACTCAATTTTCTTAAGTATATTCCATCAGTCATTAACGGTAACTTTAAGGCCCAAGAACAGGCACTCCAAAGCCTGTAGAGGATGGCTTGCTGTATTGTGAATAAAAGCACAAAAAGAATCTGCCTCCATTCAGTGGGTAGAACTTTTATATATTCATATATATATATATATATATATTATATATATATATATATATATATATATATATATATATATATATATATATATAAGTTATAATATGTATAAGTAAATAGAGTTAGTGGAATTATATGAATAGAAAATAGTATTTTTTAATTAAAGTTGGAACAAAATCAACCTTGAGAAGGATACGTAACCTATTGAAAACCAGGTTTGTGTGACGCCATTAACCCGTTTTGCTGAGTCATTCAAATTTTCAAATAATCAGTATAATTCAGGGTTAATAGCTTAAGTAGCAGTCTTTTAATATACCGAGCAAAAAACCTTTTGCAGAAACTACCCCTTGAACTAGCCTGAATAACAATCTGCCAGCTTGTAGACTAGCTCAGAGGGTAAAAGTATCATGAGAGCATTGTTTGTTTTCCGAATTCGCAAGAAGGACTCACCTGCTGCTCTGGTGCAGAAAGACTCTGGTATCACAGGTAAAGGAATACGTCTACCTTCATCTCAATAAATCTTCTTAGATACCACCTTAAAATTCATCAAAGGTAACTTTGGTTATTTCCAAATGCAAAATTAGACATGTAAGTCATAATTCTCACTCTGGAAGGGGATTACATCAAATAAATAAATATAATTTAAGTTAATTAATCTGTAATTTATTTTACAATACATAGCTGAACTTTTCATCACAGAATTATTTACAGAAATGGTTTTTGCTTTTTTAATTATTATTTTTATAATTTTTTTTTTTTTTAATAAACCTTTGTCCAGTCTTGAGATTAACTGTAATTTTCATGATTATTTTAAACAGTAAAAAAAGAAATATATACATTTTGCATCAATAAAACATTTGTTTAATAAATTATACAACTAAAGTTATAAATAAATAAGTAACAAAATTATAACACAAATTGCGCGAAATAAATGCAGAATTAAATTTGTGGAAGATAATTATAAATAGGGGATATACAGATAATGTGATATAATGGACAAGCGATCAACTCTTGATTATAATTATATCATACAACCTAAGAGTGATCCTTAGGTATTATTTTGGTTGTAATTATAAAGCAGTGGATAACAATCTAAATAATAATATTTACAATCGAGCAAACCATAATCATATTATGTATCTTAATCTAATACTTTTATTTAGGTTGTTTTACTTAGGTTGACTCAAATTAACATACATTAGAGGGCAACAAATTAATCATACTTTACAAGCCTATATCTCTTGATTATGCGCACCATAAAACAAAAGTGCATAATTTATATACTCGTACTTATAATACCCTTTCATTATATATTATTTAGGTTGTTCTCATATATTATCATTCAACGGAATATATATATATATATATATATATATATATATATATATATATATATATATATATATATATATATATATATATATATATATATAGTATATATAAGAGTAGGTAGAAAACTATTTCACCGACGAAGATCTATGTCGAAAATTTCCTAAAATCCAAAACACCTACATTTTCACCCTCTGTAAGTTATTATTATTATTTTAATGTTTTATATACATACATACATACATATTCACATATATCATATATATATATATATATATATATATATATATATATATATATATATATATATATATATATGTGTGTGTGTGTGTGTGTGTGTGTGTTTGTGTTATATATAATATATATATATATATAATATATATATATATATATATATATATATATATATATATATATATATATACATATGTATGTGTGTATGTAAAGGACTTAAGGCGTTAAGTTGTATTAGTTCCTAAGTTGAGTTTAATTAGATTCATACTGTCCTAAGTAACGTTCAAATGACTCAAGGTTTGTTGTAGCCGAGTTTTCTAGCAAGGCCCAAGGAGTAGACAAGGACCAAAGACCCTTATTTATTCATAAGAAATTTTAATGGTCGGAATTGATTTTTTTATAGTTTGCGTGGTATAAGGATCTAAACCAAGTAAACTATGGATGCGTTTGAGTCCCTCGAAAAAAGTCCGTAAGAACATAAGGTGAAGTGCTTTATGTGTCACAAAAAAAACAAACTTTGTATGGATCACCAACCGAGTCATATTTCGCTTACCGGCGAGCTTAAGTAGAAAAATACACGCCGGTATTTGTCTTAATCTTGAGACACATACCGGTGGTTTGTGTTTTAAAAATCTTGTAATAAAAGAGTATCCTAGAGTAGGAGCTTTTTTAAGCCAGATAAAAAATGTTACATTTTGCTCAGAAAATAATAATTTCTTTTTTAAAGAACAATCTAAATTTAGAGATTGAATTTTTAGATTAACAGCAAACTAAAAACAAGTTTGCAAACCATAAGAAAATTTTTCGAAATTATACAATCAACACTAATATTACACAACAGGTTATTATAATTTTGTTTTTAAAAATAAAAATTACTAACAGCGCTAACTAATTATTATTGAGATTCTTCTTAACAATTCGTTAAATTTGTCGGTTCTGGTAGATTCTACAATAGCGGTAACAATGAATATAAGAGACAGCAACGAAAATTTTATGAAGAGGCGAAGTGATTGATCTAAATTCGTTAACCATAATTTTGGGTCTTATTTATTTATGTGGCTTAAGAATTGCTCCTTTCCAGTTATTATTTTTATTTGCTTATTGGTGCATTTCGTAACCAACAGCGTCGTATGTGATGTGCAGTTTAAATTACCAGTACAGTTTATATGTTGGATTTACAATCAATTAAGTAGTGGCGCAGAACATTAATTACACAAATTACTTAATTTATCATTAATTAAATTCTAAAGATAAAATTTACCCCCTAAAGACTTAAAAATAATTAAGAAAAAAAATAGGTAACTAATCCATTAACTATTAATTAACTGAAAGGTTAAATATTAAATATACATTTGAGTTAAATGCTAAAAAACAAAAAAGTTAACGCCAGCATAAATAGTAAAACAAAATATAAAACTAGCACGATCAAGAATATTAAAAGGAAATATAAAGTTAACGCGAGCAAGAATAGCGAGACGTAAATACAAAGGTTAATGCCAGCTATAATAATAAAACAACAAAATAAGCAAATGCGAGCAAGAATAACAAAGCGAAATTTATATTTAACGCGAGTAAGAATAGTAAAAAAATAAAAGTATATGCGAGCAATATTAGTAGACATTAATAAGGACGATTAAATTTACGACAGTGCGTTTCTGTTTTTATATTTATTTTTTAATTTATTTGGTGATTAATTAGTTTTGGTTTTTTTAAATGGCTAGCTTAGAACCAACGTATGATATAGTTTATATGATTTGGTTTTAGATATATTGTAAACCTAATTAGGTAATTAGTATCTTAGAACCATTCTTTTCTTTTCAACTACAAAGCCAAATGAATAAATTTTTCGGTTCTTGTAATAAAGCTGTTTATTCTAATCATGTTAATATTGTTATCAACTTTTCATTATATTTTTTTTAAACCAATTACATGATTATCTTGTTCATAAAAATAAATTAATTATAATTATTTTTTTTAATAAAACTAAGTGTTAGATAATCATAGTTTTAGAGTCAAGTTTATGACATTATTTTAAATAATAATTAATCTAATTATAAGCTTTTTAAAATCAAGTTTGTTTATCATAATCACTTGATAATGATTAAAGAATACAATTATAGAGATATTATCACTAGAGGGGCCCCATTGGTTGAATTTTGAAACATTGATTTAAGTAACCTGACCACCTTCGACTATAAAAATAATCAAATAAAAAGAATAAAATTACATTCACTTATATAGAAGAAGATATAAAATACAAATCAAAACACAACAAATTTAAAGGTAACCGAAAACAATTCATTCATTATAACCTTATCTCACCCTTGAAGGAGGTATCAATGTGGTTACACAGAGCCCCTAAGAGCCCCAAAACGATGTTTCAGGCCTTTCAATGAATTGAGATAGGCTATGCCCTCTCTAGTATATATCTCTATGATTACAATCGTGAAGAACGGCCTATACACCGATACCGACAGCTTTTATTTAAACCATAAAAAAGAAACGCACTATTTTTTAATATTATAACAATCATATTTTTGTAAATACCTTATTTTGACTAGAATGAAAATTAAAAATAGAAAAATACGGCACCTCAAACAGGACTCATTATTATCATATTTCACAATTTAAACAAAAATATGGTAGGTTAAAAAATAAATAATATAAAAAGTAATAAAACTTGAGAAAAAGTAATTTGACATAAATAATTCATAAGTAGATAACAATGTATCTATACTATTTTGATAGTTGGTCAAAATAATTTAGAAACTTTATAGATAAATATTTGATTTAAAACGATAATTCTTATCGTTTTATCTAAAATCGAATATTACGTTTGAAAAAAAACAATGTTATAGGATAACGAAAAATATTATGCATGCAATGTTCATTGTACCTTACACTGCTAGACGTGGTTTTATCCATACAAATATAGGCATACTATATGACACCAACTCGTGTATATGACAAAAGTGAGTATTTGCTCACTTTTGTCAAAGTACGTAAGAGCTAAAAACCAACGTATTCATTCTTATAACACGTAGAATTTGAAGTCATATTCCTATATAGTACTTATTTCATTGAACAATCACAGATTTACGTTTTTTATTACCCGACAAACATCAATAGCGCCACAACCTATACCGACATCTTCAAACAAAATATTTATTACATCTGTGATTAAATTAACTAAGTATTATAGTACACCTAACTTATAAATAAATAATAACTAGACATAAGTGGTAAATTTAAATAAGTTAATATCATTCTACAAATCAATCAAATAACCATATAAATAACATTTAACACATAATAATATCCAAAAATTAAATAAAGTAGAACATGTAACATTAAAATGAGAAGTATATGTATTATAAAATGTATATATAGTTAAATATATAAAGATAAAGGGTAAATCATTTGAGGCGCCATGAGTTAGTTTGTACGCTTTATTAACAATTTTCGTTTTTAGGACTGTTGCATTTACCCAAATTTGGCTGTCAAAGAAAGAAGAATTCTAACAACTAGAGAAGAATGGCGCGAAAGAGAGGGCTAATACTTCTTTTTATTTCTTAACTTACGCCTTAATTATACCTAACATGTTTTTAACTTGCAGTAATGTCACCACAAACGAACGTTTCTGTCAGCGTTGTTAGGCCGTTAAAACGTTTTTAGGAGTATTTATTGGCTTATAACGTTTAGCCCTTTTCGTTTTATAACACCAAGGCTCCTCCACAATACAGTCTATCGTTTAGTTTAAAAATCCCCAAGGTCATAAGTATTTTGGGGATTGACCAATCAGAGAAGCCGCTGCCAACCTCTCACTTAAAAAGAGAAAAAAATCCCTACCACAATAACCGCTGTGGGGAAAAACCTTCTTCCCGTCAATCATTCACTTTGTTTGTTGTTCTTCTTTTGATTACATCGTTTTGAAAACTACTTTCAAATTAATCTTAGAATTATATTTTAAAATAAAACTACACAAAAGAAGTGTAAAAAAAACATCGCCAAGAAAATACAGGTAAAATAACCTGATTTGTTTACATAGTTTTTCCCGCTCTTTTCTTGCAGGGATTTTTTTTCTTAAGAATCAGTGGTGTCTAAACTGACCTGTCAAGATTTTTAAAGTAGTCGATAGACTCTAGTTTGCTAGATAAAACTAAAAAAAACAGTAGTAGTTGTGTATCGTCAGATCTGTGAAACTTATGGGGCATAGAGTGTATCTGTCTTCAGAATACAAGGGGAGAAAGGGGTCCCTTTATCGCATACACGGACTCCCTTTATCGTACGCATGAAAGTGTTGAATTAGGATCAGTGAAAACCACTCGTGAAAGTATCTGACTTTAAAAATCAGATGGATAAAAAGAAATATTTATGGTTTTTAGGCGCCTCAATTATAGATGATAAGTTATAATACATGAACATTTGATTTCTTTTCTCCAATTTTGTAGTTGGGAAAAGCAAAAAAAGAATCCTATTTTCTTTTTAGTTTCGTCACTCAAGACGAAGTTACTGCAATTATAAATAAATGAGAGTAAAAATTCCCAACACATAGCACATGATATCA
This sequence comes from Microvelia longipes, assembly GCA_018340805.1. Classification (NCBI taxonomy): domain Eukaryota; kingdom Metazoa; phylum Arthropoda; class Insecta; order Hemiptera; family Veliidae; genus Microvelia; species Microvelia longipes. Next base: position 29,964,114 of record JACMZG010001893.1, on the reverse strand, counting down.
AGAGGTAATCGTATAAAAATATATTCATACCTTCTTTCAGCTTCTTGCATAGTTATTGGGCTAAAGATAAGCGCGGAAGATATTCAGGTTAAACGGATGAAACTGACCTTAAGTCATAGAGATGTATTACAATATGAGTCATACCTTATCAGAATATATTGAAAGGCTTAAAACGTCTTTTTAGAGTCCTTAGAGACTCTGTGTAATATTATTGAAATAAATTATTAGTTGTTTTGACGGAGATTTTTTTTGGAACACACTAGAATTAAAAGCAATTAATATATTGTGTTAACTACAATAGTATAAAAAATTATAACTGACCGGTTTCGACTTTATGTCATCGTGAGAGCTGTTTACTGCCTTAAACAGCTCTGATGATGACGTAAGGTCGAAACCGGTCAGTTATATTATTTATACTATTTTGGCTGACAATATATTAATTGTTTTCAATTCTATTCTTGAAACCTCCACTAACAGTGTGTTAAGGTTACAATAAATCAATCTTAGTCTGGTTTTCACACATGTTTATAATAACTGTTCAAATATAGTTAATGTAATTTGAAATTTTTTTTATTTCATTGCGTTAATAGTTGAAGGTGTTCAGGTTACCTTTCTTATGTTACGAAATTCAACTAAGGCCTTTCTAGTGATAATAACTCTATGACAGTAGTTTTAGAATAATCCAGTAAATATAAGAACATTACTGATAACAGAGAAGTCGAGAGAGTATACCAGTTGAACTGTATTCTTGAAATTACGCTCTTCATCTCCTATTTACGTTATATAATCTACTTTTGATCAAATGAATGGTTGAATAATAATTGCATTAAATGTAACGCAACTAAAGTTACAAAAATATTGAACAATAAATAATTATTATTCGTATAAAAGAAGAAAGTAGGACATCTAAATATTTTTGGCTAAAAGTAATAGTTTGACAATTTATTTTTTATTCAGGCAATGATTAGAAAATTGTCCACCAAGCTTTATAGTCCCATTAAGAACGCAGTTCAATCGATCTAGAATCCAATTTCTCTGTTATAAATGGAATACACGGTATATGCTCCTTCAATACCAGAATCATTAGGTGCGATGCTTTAAATTTTGAATAGTTGATTGATTTAATTCAAGCGGTGATAATGGATAATAAAAAGAAATTTCCTATGATTGATAATCTCTTGTGCGTTTGTTTAAAGTTTAAGCTGTCCTATATAAAATTGTCATGGGAGTAATCGTCGAGTAGTCATATTTTACGAGAGTAAATTGTCATAGAAATAAATAGTATACAAATAATGTAACAACAATACGTTATAGGGGGGAGGAAGTAAGCAAATTAAAACAAAGGAAATTGAAAAAACATGTTGTGACCAAATCAAAACTAAGTTCAAATGTAAATATGAAGAGTAGAAATGTATAAAAATAAAATTTGCAATATAAATGTAAGTATGAATAAATACATTTTAGTAATGTTTAAGAGATGTAACCAATTTATGAGATGTTTCAAAGTTTTTAACGGAATTTAATGGTATTTAAAAATTTACGTATAAATTTGTGTTCAGAGGCCTGCTTCTGTAAGATACAGATAAGATACTGCAAAAGTTTGCTTTTGCAAATTGTCATGGGGAATCTTGTAAAATATTTCAGGAGCCAGCTCATCATAACTTTGAGCTCGCCCCCAGTCCTCTCCTCTCACGTGACCAGATTTAATTGGAAGGTCACCCATTCAAGAAAAGACCACATCCTGCTGAATCGGAATAGCTGTAACTACTCCGTTATATAACAAAAACTAAAAATTCTGTTTAAAGGGACAAGGTAAAACTGTTAGCGTTGTTATATAAAGTTTTAGGATCTTTGCAATATTATAACAGATGAAATTAACTAATTGGATTTCTAATTAGAATGAAAATGAAACGTATACTTTCAATTCTGTTAGCTTTAATGATTAAATAAATCATTTAAAATAAAATATTAAATGATCAAATATAAACAAAATAATAATGTAATTATTTATTACTTATTTGTTGCCTTTATAAATAGCTAACTTTTCTACTAAAATTTAGTTATCATCAGAGTTTAAATAAAAATGTACATTAAAAAATCACAAATTTTACAATTTAGATAGTAAAATGAGATTTTTTCATTTATATTTTTGTTAAAACCTTGATGATGACAAAAATGTAGCCGAAATCTTTATTATTTACATACAATATAAAAGACATTTGCATGATTATTTTGTTTCTATTGTAAGTCCACTAAAAAGAATACGCTTTATTACCAATAAAATTGGTTTTAAAACAATTTTAAAACCAATGTTATAACCAAGGTTATAAAATTGGTTAATGGGTAAAAAAGAAAACCTATAGGAATTAAATTATTTAAGTTTTTGGATTTACCAAATCCAAAAACTTGGTATATCCAAACAAAATAAAAATGAGAGTGAGGTATTGGTAGTACTGAATTGCGTCTTTAACCTTTAAAAGATGCAATCATCTTGTCCCAAAAAATCATCGGACTATTAAACTAAAAAGTAGACAACAAGATAATACCAAATTAGGCTAACTAAATTCAAAATCTAAGTTCCAAAAAAGAATAAACTTAGACATTGGTGATACTAAATTGTGATTATTATGCTATATAGGACACAATCATCAAACTTGTCGCAACAATCATAAACTTATTGAATTCAGAGATCATACCTAATTAATTAAGTTCCAAAACCAGCTAAATCCAAAAATAAATAAGTATGTGATTGGTCAAAATTAAAAGTGAGTAATTGGTAATAGTACTACGTTTTGAAACCATACCAGATGCAAGTATCAAACTTGTTCCAAATTATCAGCCTATTAAAATAATTATTTATACATTTTATGGAAATGCATACAATTTTTGTGATATTCGTCAAAAATAGTAGAAATGGATAAAGCTGCTTCTGAAAATTGGCTTAGCATATTAAGGCTCTCCCATGAGGAATGGGGGTAAAATTTGGTAGGACTAACATATCTTCGATTATAAGTGAAATATCAAAATATAGGTAGACTCTTCTTTTCTACTTTAAATTATTCTTAACGTAAGGCTGGTGATAGTGATAGCAATTTAGGATAGGTGATGGATCACCTACCAAATAGGCATGGCCGTTAAGTCTTTTTTGCAAACTTGCTTAGATAGAAGATAGTGTCCTACATTTTACTTCCAATTCACAGAAGAGCCTCGACTTTACTTTAAGCTTCTATAGCTTTTACTAGAAACAACACGTGCCTCACTGCAAGACTAAGCCTGCATTGCTCTCGAAACTATAAGGCAGAAACATATAAATATTTCATACAAGCTACTATTGAGGGTCCAAAATATTGCCTTAACCCAGGTTTTTTATTTTACGAGGACCTGAAAGCACTTACTTCAAGTCCCTTTCGATGGCCTCCATATTTAAGGATTTCCATCCCTTACATGAAAATCCTAGAGGCTCCGACCAGGATCGAAACTAGACTGTGTTGATCCTCAATGTAAGACCGGTTTAACACTGGGGGTATAAACATAACGTGCAATTTTTAGACTTATGTCGATTAAAACTACAGACGAAGTGCCGTCTTACATTTTTATGATTTGCCTTAGAACCGAATATATTAGTGACTAGGCGAATTTTACCTCTAATTTTTACGGATAGCCAAAATGTTTATATGGTATCTATCAGTTAAAGTATCCATAACTTTTGGATCCTATTGGTCATGCTAAGCCATATGCAAATCAAAACGAATTTTTAATAAATCGTTATTATGCATTAAAATATTTTTTACACTGACTTAATAGATCGATATAGTTCGGTAATATTATATCGACATAACGTTGGTAATAAAATTAGCTAATATTTCTAGAGAGTTTGATTTTTTTTAGCTAAATAAAAAAAAAACAGTTAAATTTCTACAAAAATTAACAAAAATAAATAAACTAATAAAACTAAAAACTTAAATATTATAAAATGCGAGACCATTATTCTACAGGTTAAATTAAAAATTAAATCTAAAATTAAATAAAAAATAATTTGCTTATGGTAATTTTAGATCTGATATTTACTAGATCGATTTTAGCTTATAATGCAATAATAAAACAAATGGTTATACGTGTAAATAAAATACAAGGACTAACTTATAAGTTATTGACTTAACATACAAAAGGTATTTCAGGTTTAAAATCAATATTTTAAATCACTGTTTTCAAGAACATCACTTTATATTGAGTAAAACTCATTACTATGTTATTAACATAGTTCAATTATGTTAATAATATAAGTTATAAATAATCTCAAGTAATGTCCTTAAATTAAAATTATAGATACAGAATTGAGATCGATATTTTAATAAATATCATGTATAATATTAAGTTATCATGTATCCTAACAATAGTAAATTAATTATAATTATCAATAGTTAATAACAAAAAAACATTTATAACAACCGTCGAATTTAATAAAATTAATTTATATTAACATAAAATAGTTTAGCAATAATTTCTATCAACTGCAGACTGTTATAAAAATATAATTGATATTAACTATCGAAAGCAACAAGTTATTTATAATAACTATTGATACTAATAAGAATCTTATATTTTAACAATCGATAGTTATAAAATCAATTATAAAAAATATCGAAAGTAACACAAATCATTTACAATAACTATCGAAAGTAATAAAGTAAAATAAATAGTAAAAGCAATCATTTGTAATAATAAAAATAATAAATGGCTTCGTTTTTTCTTGTTACGGTTTGTTCGTTTTATACTTATAATTATAATCAATCGTCAAGGAGATCCAAAGAGACACTGGCACAAAATCCACAAGCCTTCATGATTAACTGATATGACTGAACATGTGCTTATAGGGACACTACCGGGCGGCAACATTACTGGAGGGCCAGCCCGACAAAATTATCTTTTGGTCTTTATGTACGATGTACAACTTTCTTTATATTTTACGAATTAATAACAATAAATAAATGTTAAAAATCATACTAAATGTAATTCTGTTATTTCTTCCTAATTAACAGTGTCTTAAAGGTTAAACTTTGGACAATAAATTGTTGTTTTATCTTTCTTTTTTTTATTGACTTATAGATCATTAAGAATTGTTGCCCTAGGTTTTTAGTGGTCCCCGATCTAAACACCCAGGATCAATATTCCCGTCTATGTTTAGGAAACTCATCTCATCAACATGTTTGCATTAAGATTATAAAATCTAATATTTATCTATGATTTTTACGATTATTAATAAACTATAAGACATTACAAGTAATAGAGAGGCATGATACAACAATTTTCGGCAAACTTAACACAATAGGGGATAAGTAAGAACACATACTTATTTTCAAGACCTATTAACTACTCCTTTTAAAATAATAATAAAGACAACCAAACAGTAATCTATTAAAACACAAACCATTAAGTCACAGTGAATAAGACCGAAGTATCGGAGTAAAAATTATTTATGAAATAATATACAACATGTAAAGAAAGTCGAAAACTGTTCACGAGAATCAATGCAAAATTTTGTCGTACTGGTCCCCTGCAAGTGTTCGCACCAGGTCCTGTTCTTGCGCTTTACTATGCCCAGATCTTATTTGCATAACTATTGATTATAATTTCAAGCCAAAACCAATCTAGTCTAAAAGTCCTTATTAAACGCTATTGTTTCTTCATTCATTTTTTTAAAATGATTTTTTTTTTTATAAATAATTGATAAATTGACATTAATTATTTATATTATTTTTTTATATCATTCTCATAACAAAATTCACAGGTTTCAAATTAAATCTACAGTCTAATTCAATGATTATACGACCCGTGAAGTATTAATGTCGGTTGGGGTTTGCTTTTTAATTATATTTAACATTTCAACTAGTTGATAAAGAAACTAAATAAAGATTAACAAACATTTAATACTTTTGCTGTTAGCTATTAGAAGAGGGGGAGATAATCTGTAATTAATCTACTTTAAACGTCTAGAAAAAAGTTCACGTGACCTGATTGAGAGAGGGAAAATCTCAAAGTTTATCATTTTATGCGAGGTTTTTTTCGCGGCTACAAGTCTTTGTTAAGAAAACACAAGTTTGTCATTTTAAAGGAAACAGTAGCACAGAAAAAGAGTAAAGACGAAAACTGATGGAAAGACTAATGTGCTTGCTTTGTAACAGCTAAAGACCACTGAAAGAACAGGATTTATAAGTAAATTTCTGCTAAACCTCTCGTGGCAAATCTATTATTTAAATCGGGTAGGAGAAATTCCTTATCGTCCTAATATCGCATAAGGGAAGAAATAGAGAAGGATATAGGTTAAGCGCTATACCCATACAGAACACGTATAGATGTAAAAGATAGATGAAAAACTGGAGTTAATAATTAAAAATAGAGGAACAAGAAACATGACATAGTTGTATGTTTTATGTTGACAAAAACATGACATAGTTATATGTTTTATGTTGACAAAAACATAACATTCAATCTCGCGAACTGGATAGCTTACTTGTGCCAATATTAAATTCTTTCAAGCGCAGGAACAGTGGTAGCCTCTGTAAAACAGTCTTTAACAGAGATGTATACCTAGAGAGAGCATACCCTAACTCCATATATTGGGAGGCTTAAATCATCTATTTGGGGCTCTTCGGGGATCTGTTTAACATTATTGTAACCTTTTTCCAGTGTGTTTGAGGTTCTAATAAATTAATTGACAGCTTTGCCAACATTGGTTGTGTCATAATCATAATCGTTTTATTTTAACTATGAAAATTACAGTAATTTTGTTCGGTTTATTTAATAATATTATATAATAATCAAAAGTATTCAGGTTTGATACCTAACACCTATGAAAGCCATGTTTCAAAATTCAACTGATAGGTCTCCTCTAGCAATATGTAACTATGGTCTATACTCCAATAAGTCAACTTCTTAAGTTTGGTTCCTCCACAGGTGTGGGGTCACCACGGGAAAAGGAATCATAGGAGTCAGGCGTTATCCAATCATAGGTGGGAAATTTTTTTCTAGGAGTCAACTTACAGAAAGGGAGAGGAAAGTCAAAGACCAAGTTGCACCGTGTTTCTAAAGATTTAATATTGGCTCATCAGCTATGTTCTACTCGGATTAATAATTTTAAACTACTCATTGTTTACCTTTAGTGGTTCTATTTGCTTTCACAATTATTCATCGACCCATCTTTTTCACAAACTCTTCATTTCTATGCATTAGTAACATTATTCGTTAAACAAATTAATAATAAAGCGCACCCCTTTCTTAGTAGTAATAGTTTTGATTATTTTTATTTTTCAAATTTTATTATTATTATGGTTAAACGCTAAACTTTAATAATTAAATAATAAGATAAAGTTAAGGGTTCTTTATCACAATAATAGTATTTTTGTATTTTTAGGTAGTAATTAATATTTTTTTCCTTTTATTATAATAATTATATTTTTTTTAGGATTCTTTATTATTTATGTTTAAAATTATCTAATTTTTATTGGTAACAGAAAATGCGTAGATTTCTTTTTTAGGTTAGGAATTATAAAAAAATAAGTTTATAACTAATAAAAAAAATTTACAAATAAAAATTAATTAATTAAAAATGTACAATAAAATTAATTGTTTTTATAATTCCCAATAATATTTAAATTTTATTTATTTTTTATAAGGAATAGTTTTACAAAAAGCAATATAGGTAATAAAATTCATATGTACACTGGTTCTAGTTATTATTAGTTTTTTTTATTTATTTTTTTTTATTTTTGTATAAATATTATTTAATATTATTATCCCCTTACCAAACATCTACATCACGACACGGACACAAACAAATATAATCTGGCAACAACAATTTTTTTTAAATTTAATTTTAATATTTTGTGCTCTTTCCGTAATAACTAACTAACAAAAAATTAAATATAGGGCGTTTTGATAAATATAATTAATATTCATAATAATAAATATTAGTTTTCTTTTATTTGTTTTGCCTATTTTTTATAGATTCAACGCCTTAGGTCATTTGGAGCGGACTAATTATAAACCGTTTATACGAATATATACAATGCTGTATGGAAGATTTTTTGTTATTTTGAACATTAAATTGGCAACCAAATTTTTCAATGTTCTTAGAGCTTAATTTTTTTTATAATTATAATTGATAATATAGATAAATTATTTGAATTGTTATCCATTTCCGCTATAAAATGGGATTTAATTAATTGTATTAAGAACTAGAGAAGGGCATTATTTTTAAGGTAGCTTTTAATAGTATTTCTAAAATAGCCACCTGATAAAAACATGGCGTAAGACATACCAATGAATAAAAATAAATTGCCCGTTTTAGGGCCTTTCGGCCCATAAGGGTATTCACTCTGCGGTAACCACCTCAGGTGGGTTGCATCTACTACATTCTAATAATTAATTAAAGATGGCGAAATCATTTTAATACAAATACTATTCATAAAATCTTAGAGCATAGCCCGGGTTGCGAACCCCGGACCTCCGGTGCCGAAATCGAACGCCTTTTGCGATCACGGCCACGGAGGCAGACCACCAATGAATAAGAAATAATACAATTCTATAGACAGTAAGCAAAATGAAGAGAGGAGGAAGATAATAAACTCTGGTTAGACTTTACTGAGCTTTTAAATGAAAAGCCTCATGGTCGCATAAGGGTATCAATGACTAGAATAGTGCCAGATAAGGCCCGAAAAACGCCACTCATTTCGTACTGTTTTGAACCAAATTTCAGAGAAAATCTACCACAAAGCATAAAGAAAAACATAATTTGCCTGCCCAGAATGAGAAACTTCATATATTCGCACACGCGAAAAATTTTAGATTTTCTTAATCTCTGAAACTTAACAAATTACTAATTAACAAAATTGTTATTGGACTGTTAAGAATTAAATTCTAGGTTGATTAATGACTTCAGTCCTTATAATTTTTTTTATTTATTTACATAAACAATAATAACAGACGTTTCGTCAGTTTTTAATGACAGATCGTTCCTTATAAAAAAAATCATAAGGCTGAAGTCTTCATTAATCAACCTAGAATTTACCATATGACCTTCTTTTGCTTCTTCCATAATTTTTAAGAAGAAGATTGCATCGAAGCAGTATATATACCAACAACTAATTTGTGGCTATAACAAAACTATTAAAAAATGAGTGATTATTAATTATAAGGATTAGCATCATCTTGATAAATAATGCTGTTAATGTTTCGCAAAGATCAGAGAAGTTCATTAAAAATAATAAGGATTTATTATTTTTAATAAAATAAATAAGGTAATTAAATAAATAAGGACCTATTCCTCCTCAAAAGCTTGAATATTTAAAATAGAGGTCCCTATTAAGTTTTTTGTATTAAAAATAATGTCAAATGTTTAGTGATTTTGCAAAACATCATAACTTTGTTTATAGTCATTTTATTTTAATAAAGTAACAATCGTCTTTTTAGAAATTTTATCAGCTACAAAAATCTCTATGTTTGAAACAATATAATGGTGCGAGGGACAGATAGTGTCCCTCGCACAATATTCAATTTTGATAGTGTGTACCAGATCAAAACGGAACAATGCTTATATGAAGTGCCTGAACTATGGATAGACAGACCATGTGGTTTCATCTTTTATTGAGGAGTAATTTTAAAACAAATTTTGTATAAGGCGGCACAAAATGAGTCACGATTCTTGGGTCTAGCTCCTCGGCAAGAGAATAATTCAGTTAATGCAAGTTATAGAACGAAGAAACTAATTAGCCCAGGAGTTTTAATTAAACTCAGTTTTAACTTTGCTGGTTTATAAATAAGAGCGTGGTTTGAGCTTGGGCTCTATAATCATGTCTTACTCAAGGCCGGAAGTTAATCCTTTCCCAATACTTGATTAAGTTTAAGTCCTATTATAATAAACTTTAAAAAAAAGATTTTAAGGAACTTTCTCATAACTTTCTTTGCTCATCTATTGAGATTTCAGAAATTTTAACCTGACTTCAAGCAAAAATTGAAGATCATCTGACGTCGATACTTGCTATTCATATTTAAGAGCAAGTATCGACGGTAGTTGAGTCATTAATTGCTTCTTCAACTTGCTGCAAATACAACCTATTTAAACTTATTTTCCCAGGCGAACTCCTATCGTTTCTTAAAAACATTTGAAAAAGGTTGCCAACTTAATAATAAAAATTAACACAGTGCGTAATATCGTAACTACAAATGTCATGTCACTCAATATCTTATTTTTTAAGATAAAGTAATCATGATTTTTGTATGACTAATATTTTTTTTAGAAAATAATAGTGACAAAATTAACCCCCGAAAACTTAAAATTAAATAAGTATCCAGTTTTGTTAAAACAATTCGTGGCATAATAAAAATACCACGATCTTTGCAAGGTTCGCACGATGTGATAGTTTGAGATTAATAATTCTGCCTCAAAACAATACAAAAAACTTGGCCAATCATATCCTGTCATTTGTATATTATGAAACAAATTAATTAATATAATGTTAACAAATAATATTGATAGGTTAATTTCTTTGACGTTATAGTTTACGTGCTATATAACAAATATTTTCTTATAAAGTTAAATTTTGCTTTATCATGTTAAGTAATTTGCAAATTACTCTGAAAATAAATTCATTTTATTTTGCAACAAACTTTAGGTTACAACGTTTCAAAGATTTAGAATTCATATTTAGAATCAATTTCAAAACACATAGAAATAATTTATACTTCGAAGCAGATTTAGAATCAATTTCAAAGCACTTTTAGAAATAATTTCTATTTATAAGTACATTTAGAATCAATTTCAAAGCACTTTTAGAAATAATTTCTATATAAAAGTACATGTAGAATCAATTTCAAAGGACTTTTAGAAATAATTTCTATTTAAAAGTACAATTAGAATCAATTTCAGCACTTTTAGAAATAATTTCTATTTAAAAGTACATTTAGAATCAATTTCGATGTACTTAAAAAAAGTATGATGATATACAGGTGAAATCGTAAGTTTATTATAGGCGACCCTTACAGCAAATTTTAACAAAACTAGTTACTCAAAAAACAATAAAAGGATTTATCATATATATATATATAATATATATATATATATATTATATATATATATATATATACACATACTGGGTGGTACATTTAAATACACCAACATTAAATCCTTAAAAATATAATGAAAGCATGGTCCTAACTGTCTCTTGCAGGGTTGTTGACTCTTGTGTGTTTAAATTTATCATTATTATTCTAGTAAACATTAGCTAAATATGGTAATATTGTTAACTTTTGGTAACTTTGAAAATTTCATGTAGAGTATACCATAATAATTTCTACTTTAGAAATTAAATTAAATCCTAAGAAATAAGTACCAATATCACCCTGTTTCGGTATTTTCTTATCAAGGTATTGTTCGACATAAATTAGATTTCTGTTAAACCCCTAAAAAAATTAACAAAAACCTATGCTATCTGTCAAACATTAACTTAAATAATAATCACCCGATCAGGGTGATATTGGTATCCAATTTCATAAAATTTGATTTGATTTTTAAAATAATCATTGCTATGGTATGCTCAAATTGAAAATTTCAAAGTAAGCAAAAGTGGTAAAAAAATATTATACGTGGGTAATAGTTTCCAAAACTATAATTTAGTAAATTTGAAATCACAAGATTCAATTTACTGGGGATAAAGATTATTTTCGAAAGTCAAGAACATCAGAAAGTACCACCCTATATGTATGTATTATAATATATATAAACCCCAATTTTATTAACTTATATTTTTTTTGTAAATTCGCTAATAGAATTAAATAGTTATTTTTAATTTCTCATTGTCATTAAAACAGTCGTTTGAATGAAAATTATAATAAAATTAAACAATAAATGCGTTTCCGGGAACGAATATTGAATGAACGTTTGTTTTATATAATTATGATAAAATTATAAATACAATTTCATTAATTTATACTTACAATAACAATAAAGCAAATTAATGCCAGGAACAGTAATTAGTTTTTTCTTTCTTTTTCTCTTTCATCGATATCCTAAATTAAAATTGACAGATTTTTTTTAAATAATTTTACTGTCAATTCATTATTAAACAATAAACACAAATTATCTGGTTAAATTAATTTTAAACACATATACCTTTCCCGCCAGTTATCAGATTGTAACTGACGACAAATTTAAAACGGCGATGACGCAACATCAAAACATTAAATTTGTTTTATTTAAAAAAATAATCAAACACAAACATTTAATTTTTGAAGACATTTAAAGAACATGGAATTTATTTCAAAGTAAGTTAGTGCTCCCAATTTGTTTTAACAAAGTTAACATTATTAACAACGTGCATTAAAAAATATTGTTTACATTTAAAAAAATAGCTTGCTTAACAACATCAAAAGAATCGTTTCGGTTTTTTAATGGCAACACTGGGATTAAAAACAGTTGATTTTGATTTTTATTGCAATTTTACAAGGTTGGTAACATTCAGGATGTCTCAATAATTTTTTAGAAATTATTTTTAGAAGAAAAACTATTAGAAATAGAAAACATTTGGTTCATAGAGTATTAGAAAAAGGACGTTTATTTCAAAGAATAATCTTGATAAGGACTTTTTAAACGATTTCGAACAGTCATACGTAGCTGGGACAGTGTTTAGATAGGTCTACAGCCTGTATTTTATCGTATCGCCGTTAAAATAGTTGTACTATTTTTCATTTATATACAGCACAGTTGCTATGTACAGTTCATAGTATTAATTTTATTTTTTCTAGAGTATGTGTTCAATGAACACTAACCTAGCAGGACTCTAAGAGAGATAAGAACCATTCAAATCAACTCTTTATGTTAAAAACGGTAATCGATGCTAACCAACTTTACATTACACCTGCCTAAACATTAGTTGTACCTCCCGTAGCTGGCTAACAGTCACATGGCAACCAACACCAGGATGAGAGTACGTTGAGTACCAAAATAATCAGAGTTAACACGATTAAGTACTCAAAAATAATGGCTAGAATTTGCTCAGTTGTACAAGAATATTCTGTACATATCTCTTATATTATATATATATATATATATATATATATATATAGATATATATATATATATATATATATATATATATATATATATATATATATATATATATATATATGTGTGTGTGTGTGTGTGTGTGTGTGTGTGTGTGTTGTGTGTGTGTGTGTGTGTGTGTGTGTGTGTGTGTTGTGTGTGTGTGTGTTGTGTGTATGTATATTTATAATAATATGGGTAGTGTAACGAACTTTAAAACATCTTTATTAGGTTATATTATTAAAAACATTTAATAATATAACTGCTTTTTGTTTTTTTCCTTGTTGTTTTCTAATAAATTCTTCCTTCTTTATCCTTCAAAATATTAGTATTAAAATTATTATTTATAATTAGTAATTTATTAATATTATGGTATTTTATAAATATCAAAATTATTAGTATTTACTTTGATACGTAGACACTCTAGAAGATCCAAGCAGCTATGACTCAACGAAATCGTTTTATTAAATTTTACTAATTAGCTAATTAATCCTATGAATCAAGATCACTTTGAAATATTTTTAGGTCATATAGAAAGTGAAGTTTACAGTATAAAGGACCGGCCTTCATTTGACTCATTTAAGACTAGTTTGCGACCCATATCCTTTTCCTAAGCACTCAATATTCCCCCCACCCACATTTAATATAAAAAGATTTATTTTTTTAAAAAAACGAAGGGTAAAAAACACATTAAGCAGTCTTAAACAGTAGGTTATAATACTTGGGTTGGAACTTGTTCAAGACTTCTTCAATAGAAGACCAGAGAAGTTAGACGTCGTTTCGTAGAACACCGTACATGGATGAAGATGTTTTTTGGATCAGTCTATGAAATTATCATTAGACAATAATACATTTTTATTACTATCATAATTTGGAAAAGAGCAAAACTTCAAATCTAGAATGCTTTTAAACTTTATAGCTTGATCCATTTAGATCATCTTCATATAGAACTAAACAAACAAAAGTTAAGAAAATAAAACTTTAAAATACAAATAGAATAATATGTTAAAAAAATATATACAAAATAGATAAGGAAATAAGCAAGTCTTAAAACCTGACAAATTATACTTATACAACTATTAAAACTACATCAAAAATAAACAAAATGTAAAAAATACTACAACAAAACTCAAGCTACCATCAAATAATCATATTACATTTTTTAATTTCTCCTAAATATTTCTTAATTATTCGATGTTAGTTATAGTTTTGTTGGAGTTTTTTTACATTTTATATATTTTTAATGTTTTAATTGTTTAATAATTTTCTCAGTAAGTACCAATTTTCAAGTTTTTGTACTTAACACTTATTTTTGTCTTAGTATTTTGTACTTTATACTTGTTCTTGTTTTTTAACTTTGTTTTAAAATAATATTTTTGAACTTCTGTTTATTTAGTTTTTGTCAAAACAATGCAGAATTAGTCTTTCACTTTTCCTCATCGTTATGGAATTCTACAATAAAGACGATTTTCTCTTAAAAATTTAATTATCATTAAGAAACAGAATATATAGTTTTCTGGCTCTAATATAACATTAAAAAGTCCATTTTATAAGAGCAATCGCAATATATTTCTTAGCAGTATAAAGCGTCTGATTTAAAAATGCCATGACTGTAATGATTGCCAATTTATCGTACATAAAATGGAACTTTGTAAAATAGAGAAAACGAATGTTCGATAATGATACAAAGAAGCTACTAGTGAGGTTATAATATTCAACCCTTACAAGTTATTTCAAATTTTTCTATTATTTTTGATCCATCAATTAAGTATGAAGGCACAAATTAAGGCCTTTGTCGCTTGCTAGCAATGAACTTGTCAGATAATTTACCAGGTTGTATACGTACCAAATTTGTTTGAAAAATGATGGTGTAATGTTACACCTGAGGTATATTACACGTCTCCAGATATACGTTTCAAAAATATGGAGTTTCATTCTTTGGTTTCCAACAGCCAGCATGATTTGAAGGACAATGACCATAAACTGGAGAAAATATATATATCACCAGTGTAACATTCGTTTTTATCAAAATAGTAACAAGCATCGGTGCATTTGTGGCTCACTGCTTTCACCACAAAGTACAATTGACTAGAAAGAAAGGGCGTAGAAAACAAGTTGGACTATATGATTAGACTTATAGGTATAGAACATTTATAAGGCAAAAGTATCATCATAATTTTGTTAAACTATAACCTTCCAGAGGGTCTTAACAAGTAATTGAGACATCCGACCCAACCGTTTTAAGGTACACTCGTAGCCAATATTTAGTTGCCTTAACAAATAACTTAGCAACGTCTTCGACTAAAAAGAAGTACACTTAAATTTTTTAAACTTTTACATCAAGCCAAAGAGTAAAAAAATAAAATGAAACTATTTAAAACAGATTTGAGGACGTCCGATGAAAAGGTTTCGTATAAGTGAAGATTTTAAGAGATTAAAAATGCCTCGAGTTTGGAACAGAGTGATGAGGACCAAGCGTTAACATGTGTTCATACTAGGCATACATGCAATAAACAAATCAACATCTTGCATCTGAGAGACATTTTGCATTTTCAATCTATTTTAAAGACAACTGCAGCTGATTGAACATCGAATAAAAGTCAGAAACATTATCTTTGTTCAGTTCCTTATTAAATCCTACCGTCGACTTGAAAAGTTTTTTGAAACCAATTATTTTCCAAAGAACAATTTGACTACCACTTTAAATATAACAAAACCTTCTAATGAAGGAACCAGAGGCTTATTTCTAAACTTTGGCACCACATTGGGAAAGGTTTTAGTCAAGTATATTTAAAAGATCGTTTGAAAATAATTTTTAAAGGATTTCGGAATTTATTCTATAGGGTCTCCTGATTCTTCCGCGAAAATTTCTATTATACGTGATTCATAAGTTTAGAAACAGACCACTGACATTTTCAAAGCATTATTTAGAAAAATTATACAAAAATTAGACTAAAAATTCTCTCTTTCGATGCACTTAAAAATGAGAAGAAATTGTGCGACACCATCGCAATACTACATTCACTGTAGCATCATTAAGATATTTACATGAAAGATGTGGAAGATTATGAAAATAACCGCCTGAATAAATAACAACAATCTACATTGTATAACAAAGAAATTGAAATACCTCTTTCTAAACTCAAACAGTACAATGGGAAATTCATTTCGATGTACTCTAACGCTTTGAAGCACATTTAGATAAACAATCCACATTTAGGTAGCCGGACTAAATAATAGCTTCAAATGTGTCATGCTACATAGATTACTAAATGCACTCAGTAAAAGTTACTCTAAATGCTGTTTAAGCTTAGAAAAAGATCGCTTTCACGGCAATCTCCATCTCCTAGATATAAAGGCACGTGCTAAAATAATTGCCCTGCAGCCTTAATCTAGAAAGTACTCAGTAAAATAAATTAGCGTCTTATTAACACTTTGTGAGCCTTAATGTGAGCCTTTAAAGGGAAACTTTAAAGAAATCCGCCAAATCAAAGTTGCATTATATTAAACTCAAACGTATGAATTACATAATGGTTATGGCGTATGAAAATTTTTACTACATGACTTGACGGGTATAATTTTCAGTATAACATAAATGCAACTAAGATATACGTAAGATAACTTGTTTCTCATAAAATATTGATTCTTTTAAAAGATTGCTATAAATGATAATGTTTTATGCTAAGTCATCTCAAGTAATGCTGCTAGATTTCTCTTCGACGTATTGTTAGATAAATAATATCATTTTATAGACAGGTTACTTATTGTAGACACTCAGTTAAACATGAATCGAACCTTTTAACAAATTTATAAGTAATCCTGTCTTATCTTTACGACATAACTATTCAGGCTTATACAACAATTAAAAATTTTTCAGAAAATTTAAAAAATAAATAAATAAGAAAGAACTTAATTTTTATCTGAGTAATAGAAGTGAGAAGGATTGAAGTCTGGGTTGACGAACGAGAAGCCGTTGAATTCCTCTTGATTTATAGAACGAACTACGTCCGAATTAACTGGAGTCAGAACTGGATCTTCTTTTGTGAATTCTGTATCGAAATTCAGCACATCTTTTTTACTTTTCTGAAATAATATCATCCAAGCAAAGTTAATAGTAGTTAAAACAAGGATAATATTTTGCTTTGCATTAGCTATAGATATAATTGATAACATAATTAAATTATTACCGTAGTATATCAAATAGAGTCAGTATCACCATAAAGATATCCTTGAAAAAGGATATCTTTTAAAATTATTAAAATTTTCAAATCATGAGCTGGGCTGTAGCCAGAAAAAAACAATAGCAAGACAACAATGTTCTCACAAAAATATTGTCCACTCTGAATTTAGTGCTTATTTTTTTATTTATTTATTTATAATTCACAATACATTTTGTATACACATACGCGTAAATGTTAAGAATATTTATTGAATTGGCCCTTCCACAGAAGGCAAGCTTTGCACCGTGAAGAGGATTACTAGAAACAACATTCTGTATGCTTAATTATTTATCTTTACTGTTTAGTATCAGTGTTCATATATACATTGATGATATTTAACAAAAAAAATACAAAAAGAAAGTAAAATTAATCAAAGTTTAATCATCATTATAAATATTTACGTTTATTATTTATTACATAATTTAGTCAACTGTCACTTTTACTTTCACTTCCACTATTTCCATTTATACACATTTTTTTTTAATTAATATTTGGTGTATTTTATATTACTTTCTATTCTTATCTTTTATAAATTTATACTCTCTATTTGGTTAAGTGAATGCGTTATTATATTTATATTTAAATTACTATTTTTTTTTTTTTTTTTTTTTTTTTTTTTTATTTTTTATTTTTTACGCTTTACCCGTAGGGTCATTAGCGTTTTCCCCCTCAACTCAAATCTCACTCAAACATAACCCCTGAGTTTGTAACACATCTCAATCATCTAGGAAGCACCCCCGTACAATGGTAGCACATGTAACCGGTTCACAGTGTGCCTAGTTTTCATTCCAGCCCCAAAGAAACTCTATCAAACTCACTGCTCTGGCTAGTAATCTGCGACTAGTTCACAGTGTGCCTAGTTTCATCTAGACCAGCTGACTCTGGGTGCTCAACTCTCTGGCTAGCGCCGACTACTATTCACATGTACTGTGCTTTTGTTTCATCTAGTCTTACTAGCTCCTCTACATCACATTAGTCTCACTGACTCGTCTTCATCCAGTTAGTTCATCACCGGATCTTCAGCTCACCACCGTCCGACAAGGTCTCACGACCACCGACACAAGAACTCTAGCACCCAGATGTCAGCGTGTACAAACTCATTTTATATAGCCTGACCTGAAAAGTAAAAGCTCCGCAGTGCCATTAGGAGACGTCTGTCTTCAAAACAAACCGAGCAACTTTGTTCTCGTCACTTACGTACTCGTGTCAGCCCCATCACTTTCACTGAGTAAGTTTTCGGACATACAAAGACTCAGTATATCTTTCCGACCTTCATCTCCCCAGCCGCGCAGAACATTAACTTTTCGTGAGCTAGAGACAAGGAAAGTGGATCCAGACTTGTCTCAGGTGAAACTAGATCCAACCCCGCATTTGGTATTAGTAGCCAAGGAAACACGTAAAACCTTGGCTGGGTTGGCCGGCCTTGATTTCAAGACCTCCCGAGTGTACGGTACAGGGATAACTCATATTGAGGTCCTCCCCCGGCTGGATTTGAAACCCTCGATCCTCCAGGTCGAAAGGCGAGCGCTCTACCACTGAAGCTACCGGACTCGGTACTATTTTTTTTTTTTTTTTTTTTTTTTTTTTTTTTTTTTTTTTATATATTATTTTGTAGTTTATTTGAATGTATTTGTATATATTATCAGAAATTATATACTTAACCACATATTTTAAAAATAATAATTTTGAATGACAGCAATCAAAAAATGAATAAGTAGAGTTTAACCTAAAATTTTAAGATAGATGTGAAACACAACAACATAAAGCTAACCCAAAAAATTAACTATTATAATTACTATAAAATATTAGCACTCTATAATATACTACATGCTTAGCATATATAGGAGAGGATGTAAACATAAATTAAGTTTATGTTTTTAGCGAATTTTAAAACAAATAAATACTTTATATGATGTATTTTTACTCTAATTGTTTGGTCAAGATGTAATACAATTATAGTAGAATAAAAATCAATTCCACTATAAATATAAATGAAAACAAGCAAAAAAATGGATTTAAGTATGATTGAAACGGGTCTTCTCCCTTGGAACAGTTGGTAGTTAATACTGGCTTAAATAACTGATGTGCAAAAGATTAGCCGAGGAATTTTGCCAGACCTGAGGCAAAAACGAACTTTAGTAAGTTTTTGGTTTCTAGAGTAAGAACCATAATCTAGATAAGTAACCCAATAATGTAACGTTTCAGTAGAGTATAATCACCTAAACTGACACAAAAACTTATTCGGTAGTCTAATAAAAAAATAAGTACGATATTTTTTACTTCGTTAGTCATATACTTTGGCAACTGCGTTTCTTGAACAAATAAGAGAAACACTATATAATACAATAGGCTATATGCCCTGAAAGAGAACTTGGTTTCTTTAGTGAGCCAACTTCATGCTATTCGCAGGTTTTTTTTTTATATCCAAAAGAAAATACTTACTATTTTGGGCTTAAACGGAGGTTTTAGTCTCTTAGATTCTAACGCTTCCCAATCCATATCTTTGAAAAATGCATGAGATCTAATTGCCACTTCGCCTCCCTGTGACGCCACACATCCCAATCTTTTGCTTGGATTTTTTGTCATAAACTAAAATGAAATAAGCATTAAATCATTATAAAATAAATGTGTTAATGTAGTATTTTCAAAATATGAAAACAACCACTACTAAGTAACGAGTATTCTATATTAAAAGTAAAAAGTTTTTTACTTTTCATAACCTGACAATGAGAGGTTAAAAATGCATTGCCACCTCAATTAATGTGTTTGTTTCCACTCCGCTCTTAACACCTTTGTGTTCTAGCGGTCTCAAGGAAATACCTAAGCAAGATTGTTCATTAGAATTATTGGAGTGTTTAGAACTCACCAGTAACCTAATTAGGGATAACTGAAGAGTCCTCCGCCTTAATATAACTATTACATAAAACAAGAAATTTATTAAAAGCTTTGTCAATAAGTGCAGACGAGGAAGTTCAAAGTTTTTTTCCTATTCTTAGAAACATTTTCTAAGGCATATTGTATCGAGACGTTGACTTTAAGCCATACACACTAAAACGGGCACAAATAAACATGATATAGCATTAAACCCCCCTGAAGATGTTTCTAACAGTATAGACGGAATGTCGGGAACTTTAATTTCTTTACTAACGCCGTCCTAAAGAAGAAAAAAAGTAAGGATAGAAGTATTAAAGAAATATAACACTTACTCCTTTTAATATAGAAACAGATTCTTTAGAAAGCCATACTGGATAAAGTACATCATCATGCAAAATAGATTCGAATAGGTCATCTTCATTATCTGCTTCAAAAGGAGGTTGACCGGCCATCATTTCATACATAAGAACACCTAGAGCCCACCAATCTACACTTGGACCATACTCCAGTTCTTGCAAAATCTAAATCAAGCAAACAGAATATTAATAAGATATTATAATAAATAATCAAATTCCATAATAAGAAAACGTCTCTTAAGCATGAGCATAATTACAGTCTATCGTTTAGTTTAAAATCTTGACAGGTCAGTTTAGACACAACTGATTCTTTAAGAAAAAAATCCCTGCAAGAAGGGAGCGGGAAAAAACTATGTAAACAAATCAGGTTATTTTATCCGATATTTTCTTGGCGATGTTTTTTTACATTTCTTTGTGTAGTTTTATTTTAAAATATCATTTTAAGAATAATTTATGAAAGTTTTCAAAACGATGTAAACAAAGAAGAACCAGAAACAAAGTGAAGAAGAAGGGTTTTTCCTTACAGCGGTTATGTTGGTGGGGATTTTTTTCTCTTTTTAAATGAGAGAGTTGGCAGCGGCTTCTCTGATTGATCGTCCCAAAATACTTATGACCTTGGGGATATTTTAACTAAACGATAGTTACTGTAGATAGATGTATGAGATTATTTATAAACAAAAATGTGATTGTTCAGTTTCACACAAGTTCAAAACTCCGATGAAAATGCAGTGAAGAATTGATCAGAGACCATTCATGGTCTTTCACTAACACTATGTTTTGTATTAAAACCATGTCATTAAATAATATTTTTTTGCAAAAACATTAATTTACAAACTGTAATGTCATTTCAATTGGTTGAAATTACTACAGGTTGACATAATACACCAGGTTTTTCAATGTTTTAAAAACTCGGTAATATCAAATAACTTAGCTAAAGACCATATGTACAATACATCCAAAAATACTAAATATAGACAAAAATGTAATAACCTCTGGAGCAATGTAATTCAGTTGTTGTGGTAGTCCACAAATATGTTCTTTTTTGTTCGAAGTCAGCTAGTTTGCAATGTCCTTCGTTATCCAGAAGAATATTATCTAATTTTAAATCCTTACAATAATAAATAATTAAATTAAAAAAGAAACAAATTTTTATTTATATTTTCCATAATTATATTGTCCACATGCCGGGCAAATTTCCTTTCAAATGCGTGCTTCCGTACTTTTTTGCAATCAATTTTTGCTTCCGGTTTATGCTTAACAACATATGCACAAGCATAACTACTCGTAACTCAATTTTGTTCTGGATATATTAAAGAAAATTCGCGAAAAACCTCTTTGCGATGAATGTGTGCATTGTTTTATAAAACCAATAAAAAACCGGGTACGGGGTACCTCGGAACTTTTCTGCATTACATCAGATTTGCTACGCTCATCTTCCCTACTTTTGAGACTCGCTTCGCGCATTTTCCTTCTTTAGATCGTCTTCGCTCATACTTCCTATCTTTAGGCTTCGCTATAACTTACTTATGGTATTTCAACATTTTTCTGAGTCATTATTGCGGGTTTATAATTATCATACAAAAAATTATTTTCCGAACAGCCAAATACAGCGGTAGACTGATTTGTGTACAAAGTTTCAACTCTCTAGAATTATTACACTGGGAGTAACGATGATAACAGACACACATACACATACAGACAGCAAAAACCACTCAAGAGGCCTTAAAACGCTATGAAACTGATAATTCACAGTGACGTCTGGTTTCGAATATTTGCAGTGAAACCTCATAACATGTCAGTTTAAAAAATTTTTTATATATAATTTTAATAAATTATGTCTTCACCATAATATATTTAATGTAAAAAGCTGAATTTTAATACAGTATCCTATGTACCAGCGGTTGTACTTCAGGAAAAAGTAAAACAAAATATTCTTTGTTAATTATTTTTTAACAATTAAAAAGAATATTAAATAAAGGTGAAGGGAAAAATATATAAACCTTACCTATATATTACTCCATGTCTGTGCAGGAACTGTAGTGCCAGTGTGACTTCAGCAGCATAAAACCTAGCTCTTGGTTCGTCAAATTTTCTAGCTCTTTGAATTTGAAACATTAGATCGCCACCGTTTACATACTCCATAACGAAAAATAACCTCTCCTGCAAATAAAAGGATTACTCGCGAGGGATTAGTACCCTTTGAAAGTACATTTAAAGTAAGTTGAGGAGATCAGTAAGAATATGGCATATATATTAAATTGATTGTGGATTAATAGATTTTTTCTAGAATGTAAGGCATATTATATTTAAATATTGTGGATTAATAGACAGGTTACTAAGAATTTAAGGCATATTATATATATAAATATTGTGGATTAATAGACAGTTTTTCTAGAATGTAAGGCATATTATATTTAAATATTGTGGATTAATAGACAGTTTTTCTAGAATGTAAGGCATATTATATTTAAATATTGTGGATTAATAGACAGTTTTTTTCTAAGAATGTATGACATTATAATTTATTTTATTTATATTGTGGATCTTATATTTTTTAAGGGGATAAGTTAAAGTATTATGAAGAACGAAAAAAGGGTGACAAAACTAGAACACTGATCCAGATATAATTATACTGATATAATAATAAGATTTATGTAAAGAATGGGGAAGGTTGTGCAATGAAAATAACTCTGCAAAGGGTAAAATACTGTTATTAAAGTTTTAAAAACTAGTAAGATGGAAAGAGATAGGAACTAGTTAAGTAAGATTAACTAGTTCAGTGAAAATAAGATGAGCTGTATGGTAAAAGAGAGATCAACTAGTTTAAAAAAAAGTGAGTTGAACTATTTTAGTTAAGGGTGAGATGAACTAGTTTAGAGAAAATTGATATGAACTAGTTTAGTTCATCTTATCTTTTACTAAAAAATAAGATGAACTTGTTTAATGAGAGGAGAGATAAGCTACTTTAGTAAAAAGTAATTTGAACTAGTCTAGAAAAAAGTTTCAACAACTATTTGATATTGTGAACATTTCACTACTTTAGCTAAAAATAAGGTGAACTAGTTTAGGAAAAGTTAAATCAACTAGCTTAAAGAAAAAAATACAAAAGTATTGAAAGTTTGCTTCTAAGAAAGTTGTACAAACTTGTTTAAGATGGCATAAGTTTAATTTTATCAACCATTAGAAACCTACGTCAGATATCTTAACCGAGTTTAGATTGATTTAATACGGGTGTATAATAGGCAGGCACGAGGAAGGCCATACCACACCTATGCACCTAGGCTCTACTATGGTTAGATTTACTTCAAGATTATCCAGTAAGGCATTCAAACAAGTGTGTTTAATAACTTTCATAAGAAATATTGATTAATTTAAATCCATCAACTTTTTTACAAATTTCCAAAGGTAAATGAGGTAATATAATTTTTATGGAAAGATTATTTTCCATCAGATTAGCTTAACCTTGGGTCTGGAACATACCTTAGTCATACTTAGTAGAACATACCTTAGTCTGGAAACAGGAATGTAAAGCTGTTAAAAAAGGATGCTTAGCGGCTAGTGCTAGAATACGTTTCTCTGTCATGGTACAATCCACATCGTCGTCTTGAATTATTACATCCTTTTTTAATACCTTTAAAAGAAAGAGCTAATTAAAATACAAATGCCTTGTGTAACAGTTAAAATTGGTGTTCAAATTATCCATTCTCTTTATTCTAATATTATCAATTATTTTAAATGTGTAAGTCTTAAATAATCCCAAATATTCTTATCAGCTTCAGCACTTTTCATGCCTAGAGAGAAGCTAAAGACTAGAGAAAGGACAGTTTCGGCTGCTTGATTGGGTGGTGTCAAAACGGTACCTCACCAGAGGAGCTCAGGGAGGAATTGTCCGGCTTTTTAAAATTTTCTCAAAGAATAAATACCTTAATTGCATAAACTTCATCAGTGCCTTTCTTCTCTGCTAGCATAACTTTACCAAAACTTCCTTTACCCAGTACTTTGATAAAATGGAAATCTTCAACATTGATCTTCTTCACGTTCATCCGTCCTGGAAAATTAAAAATATTTTTGGTATACATAAGTTTTAAGAGAGCAGGAAAAACAAAAGTAATGGTCAGAAGTTGGGCAGTTGGCAATACTGCAAAGTATAACATTGGTTTAACGGCAAACCGATGAGAACGACATACTTTTAGAAGCTTATTAGCAAGCCTTGATCCCTATGATACAGACCACTAGAGGGCAGCTGGGCTTCCAAACAATCCCATTTTAAACAGTATATTAAAAGTAGTTTAAATAGCTAAGTTATATTTGTTAGGCTTTAAAAAAATAATTTTAAAATTGATTATATGAACTTAATAATCCTATTTCTAATAGGATGAAACAGTAAATATAATGTCATCGCCAAGTGATCTTAATTTTTAGTAATCGAAGATTTTACTCAGCCTTTTATTTATGTTAATTTTTAGACAACAGAGCCTAAAATCCACAAGGCCTCTCGGCTAAAGCTCTTCTTACATACATCATCAAGTTTCTGCTTCATGATAGCAATCGAATGTATCAAATAAAATATCCCTGTAATTGTTATTAAACTTTACCTTTTTCAGGCGTATCAGACTTTTTATCGAGATCAGTAGATTTAATTTGACCCATATTTTCATCTCCTTCCCCTCCTTGCCCTGAACTGCTGAATTTATCTCCGCTTGGACCGGGACCACATTGAGCTGTCAGCTGAAATTGAAAGAATTTGGTCAAAGGTCATATCTACTAAAACTAAAACAGTGGCTCTACATTGTAACAGCATTACAACATAGATCTAAAATCCCTCACATGAAATTTTTAATTCTTTAAAAACTATATGAACAGCACAAGCTGTACTTTTATTTATTTTCTTTATTGTCATCTAATCCACGTTTGTTCACGTTTTTTATCACTCTAATGTATTAACATAATTACAATAACAACTCGATATTTTCAAAAATTACTCCATAGCTAATATAACAACCAAGAGTAACCAAGACTCCATACCCATAACATATTTACTCAAGCTAATTAAACAATCTAGAGTAACCATAATTACTCCATAGCTAATATAACAACCAAGAGTAACTATATTTACTCCATAGCTAATATAACAACTCTAGAGTAACCATAATTAGTCCATGATCAATATAACAACTCTAGAGTAAGCATAACTACTCCGTAGCTAATATAACAACTTTAGAGTAACTAGTAACTTTAGAGTAACTATAAATTCTCCATAGTATACATAACTACTCCATAGCTAATGTAACAAATCTAGAATAACCATAACAACTCAATTGTTAGCACAAAATTCCCATAGTAAGCATAATCACTCACTGTTATAGTAACCATAACAAATCCATAGTTATATTTATTAATTCAATAATTGATAAATAATATTTTTATTTATTTTATTCTACTGCATTAAGAATTCTAGATAGCTAAATTTTAGAATATTTATAGTTAAGGGCAAGACAACTCAAAAGTTTTAAAGAATAACAAAAAACAGAGGTAAAAGAAAGATAAGAAATATAGAAGTAAGCGTATTTTTTGTGAAAATTCGGTAAAAAGGAATATATTAGAATATATTAAAGAGATAGCCTCTTAGTTAATAACATAGTCTACTGTTATACAACATATTACATTACCTTAGGCCTGCTAGGTGATATGCCCATCGTACTTAAAATTTCTGCCATTTGTTTTGTATTAATCCCACAATTATTAGCTACATTTTTTAAACACCTTTTATGTACGTTCATACTACAAACTGTAAATAAAAAAATTAAATATAATTAATTAATTAAAAAGTCAGCCGATACTGTCGATAGTTGGTGTTGATGGTCGCTGATTCTTCAACTTGCTGTAGATATAACCTCTTTAATAATTAATAATGAAGATATTTGATTTATTATATCCTTACATACACATAGATGTATACTAGAGGGGGCGTAGCCTTATCAATCCATTAAGAGCCCTAAAACACCTACTTAGACATAGAGATACAGTGGCGGTTTCAAGGGGGGTCACAGGGGGCACGTGCCCCCCCCCCAAACCCAAGAAGAAAAAAAATTGCCCATAGGAGAGGTCTTGTTGTAGGGAAGTGAAAATAAACATCACTAAAACAATGAATTTTGAATGTGGGTATTGTTTTTAGAAATAAATATATTAGTTTCAGTGAAGAGAATAATAATGGATAGATGAATGTATTATATTTTTGCTTGTGACATTAATTTAATTTCATTATGATTATAATTAAATTAAAAATTGCTTATTCATCAATATTTAGAAATTAAAACTTGACATATGGCTTTATATGCATTTTTTAAGTAGAGAGAGAGTTAACAGAAAATCGTCCCCCCTCCTATTAACTTTTGACTATGAAAAAGTGCCCCCCCAAGCTGGTCTGCTGGAACCGCCACTGTAGAGATATATATTAAAAGGTGCATAGTCTATCTTGACACATGGAGAGACCTGAAATATTGTTTTGGGGCTCTAGTGTAACCTCATTGAAAACTCCTTGAAGAGTGAATTGAGGTTATATAAACTCAATTGTTTTTTGCTTACCGCACATTTATTGCGTTTTGATTTGTATTTTTAACGTTCTCCTATATAAGTTTTCTGTAATTTTGTGCTAATTATTTGATTTTATTTACAAACCAAGGTGTTTAGGTTACTTTTTCGATGTTTCAAAATTCAACAAATACCCTCTAGTTAAAATATCTGTGTGTTTTTGGGGCTCTCAGGGGCTCTGTGTAACCTCAGTGAAACCTCCTTTGTGGGTAAGTCAAGGTTATAATAAATCGATTGATTTAGGCATCCCACACATTGTTTGTTTTTTTTTATTTGTATTTTTAACGTTCTACTGTATAAGTTACTGAAGGATCTTAAAAAAGTTTCTTTTACACTAATAGGATTGGATGTAGAAATCCTTTGATGTAGAACATCTAATTTATAATTTAATATAAATATGGTATCTTAAGATAGAATTCGATGTTGGTGGTTTCAAATATCAATAACAGAAAGATTTTTGTTTAAACCTTACGCTCTCATTATAACTAAAACATACATTCAGCTCTAACAAGGGTTATAAGAGCTTACCTTCACATTGAAGACCTTGTCTAATTAAACCATAAAGTAGAGAACCACAATGATCACAGAAAGTAAACCTCTTATAATTATGCATAGCGAAACGATGTGGTATATTTACATTAAATCTTTGTGCTTGAACTTCGTGCGTAGTCTGAAAAAAAATGTTTTATTATTCAAAGCTTACAATAAAAAGTTTAGTCAACTCAATGTTTGTTCTAGTAAAAAATAAATTTTGTTCAAATATATTTAAGTCGTATATACAAGATAAACAGAATAGGTGATACTAAACAGATCATAATTTCGTCGGACAAGGACAATATTGATAAGCTAGGCCAGAAAGTTTTCTTGAAAGGAGTAGAACAGAAAATGTGTTCTAGAACAGAACGTTTTATTGTTACAAATTTGTTACATTTTAATTATTTCATTGATCATCGAGAACAGAACGTTTTATTATTTCATATTTGTAACGTATAATTTATTTTATTAGCTTTCTAGAACAGAATGTTTTATTGTTACATAATTTTAATCTTTTATTTATTTTATTAGAGTTCTAGAGTAGACCGTTTTATTTTTACATATTTGTTACATTTTATTTATTTTATTGGTCTTTTAGAAAAGACCGTTTTATTTTAATAAATTTGTTTTAGCCGCAGGGCAAAAAGTGTTAAAGCTGAACACTATTTTACAAGAACAAATTAATTATCTTGACCTAAAAGCATTTTTGAAAGGGCTAGAACAGAACCAATAGAAAGGATATTCAGCACGGTTTGTCAGCCTTTCAGATATAGAATATAGAACCCCACATTAGAAATATAAAATACTCTTAAATTTGCTATAAAAGGTAGTTAGGATTCCTCTAATACGCTGGCTAGTTAACCATATTACTTGCCAATAAAATACAATTTTACTGACTGACATCAGAACTAGAATATTGAATATAATTATCTAAATTGTGTACCTAATTAAGTTTTAATAAAGGCTTATTTATTTATTTTAAGTGAACCAAGAAAAGAGGGCAAAATCCTACTTAACTTACTTAACTACTTAACTTCAATTATAAGCAAAGTCAATACAGTCTCTTGTCACAATCTATGCATTTATACTTTTTTAAATAAATATTCCATAATGTGTCAGTTATAATAAATTAAATTAATACGAAAATTGGGTACAGAACTCTTCCTCGCCTTTTAGGATTTGATACGAACATTTAGAACTCGCTTCGTTTTTCCTCAAAATATGAAATCATATTATTTATATTCCAGCATTTCTCCGGACATTCTACATTCGTCCTTGGACACTAATAAATTTTTATATTCTTAGTATAACTGAACAATATAATTGTTATATTCAAAGTATATATATAAACATTTTGATTCAATATAACGATTTTTAACGAATTTAGTAAATTTTCGTTAGAAAATGAGGCTTACTTGAAACACGTAAACCTGTCATTTGATAAAAAATGAACTAATTCTATTAATGAGATAAAAGATAATGCATTTGTTGGTAATATATAGGACATTTTTCCGGCTTTTATGAATTTTTAATTCATTATTGGCAGTTAATAACATCATAGAAAAATATTTTGACAGTTTAAGATTGATTTTCGTTGAGACGAGTTTGCATTTTTATTGCTAAAACAAAACTTTTTGTATTTACCTACAGTATAAACGAGGAAAAGTTAAAACATGTTTCCATTTTAATAAAAAAAAAACTGTCAAAGTAAGTAATGTCGGAGCATTGCTAAATTGTTTCGATTCCAGTTCATCCTAAATGCGGTTCAATTTTATAGAAGTATATTTAAGGTTCAGTGAGACAAGCGACTTTTTCAAGTCACTCTATATATAATACATATCTGTATATAATACGTATCATTAATCTAAGGAATAATGAAAATTATGTACCTCGTCTTTCATTCCAGGACATTTTGTGACAACTAATTGGTGGCATCTTTTATGTACTACACAGGTGCAGACTAAAAAAAACATTAGTTACAATTAAAATCTAAAATATTTACAAGGATTGACAAGATTAAAGAAGGGTTGTAAGAATACAGAAGGGATTACCTGCCTAATATGTTATTTTAATTAACTACCTAGGATGCGTTCAGAAACAACTACCGGCGTCTGAGAAACCGGGCTGTTCAGATACTTTTATGAAAACAACCAAATGTCAACAAGTACTCATTAGTCTTTGACGTCAGAAGAGACAGAGAACGCAAACACACAAAACTAAGCTGTCATAGTTTGAAATAATTTCAGCGACTGAGTTCCTCTGTCGCAAAGACATCGGGTGATGTTTATAAACGCATCCTATCGGTTATTTACTATATTAAATTGTTAGTGGCCTAATGCTACAGTAAGGAATAAAGTGCACTCCTCATACTTTAAATCTAACAGGATTAAAGAAAAAAATTAAAAAACAAATCTCCATGTTACACTACGAATACACGGAATGAATATTAGTCATAAATAAATGCCTTTTGAGGGTCTCTGGACCCATCAGGGTATTTACCAGAAACCATTTTAGTCCTACCTAAGCTTAGATGGTCTCGGTTCCCGCTATACCAAAGGTGAAATCTCTTTATAACAAATACGATCAATAAAACCAGATAGTACAACCCAGGGAGCGAACTCCGAAGCTGAACACAGCTACGAAGACTGCTATTGTTCGTTCAAATATTTGTGTTTGTAAGATAATCGCTTTTTCATACCTTTATTTATAGAAATACAGTTAGATTTGAAGAGTAATTGACTGAATGGTTCGCATACTCTACCTTTCGGTAATTTATACAAAACCAGATGCCAAATTTTATCCCATAACCAAATTTTATCCCATTGATTCTTTATATGTTTGCTGAGAAGATGGGATATTTGTACGTCTGGTTCAACAAACTAAATTTTGTTCACTTTTGGTTTAGGGTCACTTTGCCTATAGCTTTCGAATTTTTCTAACCCAAAAGGTAATTCAGCAAATTCATAAAGTTAAAATTCGTACTTCAACAAAGCCTATTTTAAAAAATTCATAACCTACTACCTGTAATATCACTTTAAGACGCCTGCCTGTAAGCATTTAATCAATATTCCAATTTTCCTGACTTCTTAAAGTATCAGAAATCAGCGACAACAATTTAAGAAACAAAAACAATATTCATGGATCTTTCAGTAGAACCAACCAATTAAAAAAATCTCTTCACCATTTCGTGTTCAGTTGTTATAATAAGTTATCTAAATAAATAAGGGATGCAACCACTGAAAAAATTTTTAAGAAACGAATAAAAAGTTATTTAATAACTAAAGCATTTTATTTAAAAAATGCATAAGTGTGCATGAAATATTTTGTACTCCTTGTGTATGCGTAATGTTCATTGTGTATTATGTTTATTTATTTTATTGCTATTATGTTATTAATTGTTTTATCCATTTTTATACGGCTGTTTAAACTAATAATTTGATATGATTTTTTGGAGATTAGAACTATTCTCCAATTTTGCGGTTAGTTTCGCAAATTGAAAACAAAAGTTCTTAAATTACCTCCGTGTTATTAAAATAACTAAAATGAAGTAACAATCTCAATAAACTGTTATTGCACAATCTCTATTATTGGGTACATGTTATTCTGTACGATTAATACTTCGTACGATCTTAAACATTTTTTCATTATAAATTTTAAGATTCGCCTCCATTTCGTATTTTAAAAAATTGAAAAATTACCTAACAATATAATATTTCATACCTTGACACTGATAGCCTTGTTTTCCAATCCCCCTGTAACAATCAAAGAAAATATTAACCAGTTATTAAATGCCATGATAACTACGAGGACTTATGCAGATATGTAATCTAGATTCTGCATCATTTCTAAAAATTTTTTGGGTACATAAATTTGTTTTTTTGAAAGAATAGATTTAAAATAAAAATAGTTCTCTGTAAGGCAAATAGTTATCTACAAAATCATATAGTCGTAGACTATTTTGCTAGCTTTCTGTGATGTTTCCATGTCCTATTTCTTGTGATTCAAAATAAAAAAAATTGTCTCTAATTCTCAAGAGATGTGAAAACTCGTTCTCCAACACGTGCTATTTTGACACCAAAAAGTATACAGACTCATATTATTAAATTAAGATACTTTAAGAATTCTAAATAGTTTCCGAACCTAGGTTCATTTAGAATTGCGAATCTTTTACGAATGCTATATAGGTTTAGAAACTCCTCCAATTTGAAGGAAAGTATTTTCAAAGATTTTTATATCCTTCATACAGAAAAGACTCTTGGCAGCTCAGATTAACACAATAATACACAAAAGAAACTAGACAGTGCAAGTTGAAGCAACAACTAAAAAATACAATGTACTACGAACCAGATGAATTCTCGGCAGTGGGAGCAGAAGGTTGGTTGTCGAAGGAAAGTCGCCATAAACTTGTGTCCATTTACTTGGTGAACACGCCGCCTCATGGCTCCTCTCCTTCTGTTGAATCCCTGCCTCTCCTTGAACTCCCGTACTTTTGGACTTCCATGTTCTAAACAAACAAAAATATACAATAAGAACGACGTTCGTGAGAGAAGAACTTAAGCTACCTCGTCTAAGAATAATATTGGAACATTTAACGATTACTTTATTATTCAAATTTATAGGTTCCGCGTTCAAGGACTATATCGATATTCTTGTGATAACCGGGTAAAAAGTGTGCCATTTCATAGTTCTATTTATTGGTCAAATAAAAATATCGTCTAAGATCCAATAAGTAAGTAATATGCCAATAAGTTTTTATTTTCGAATATACTTAAAGAACCATCCATCTATTTTTTAAATAGACCATCCATCGTCAAATGCGCTATCTAATCTTTTTCTGCCTTGATAATGTTTACCAAATAAACTCATGACATCACAAATTTAAAACTCTTTTTTTATTTTCTTTCGCAAACTAAAGCCATTATTTTTATAAGAATTTCAATTCGGGAAACTCAAAAAGGTATGGGCAACAAACAGGCTTACGATTTTTATTTTAGATATATAGAGACCGGTCGCGTCCTTTAATTCACCCATAAACCGGCTAGCAAATACTTAGCAATACCTTTACATATACCCGGTAATATTTTTATAACAGCTTAAAGAAATAAATCTTTACCTCATGTCTTAGTAAACTTCTCCCACACAAAAAATCTCTTATGTTATTTATTTTATTTTAACCATTTTTAATCTGTTAAAGCAAAGGATCTGTCAAAAAATTAATCTTTCAAATTTAAAAGCAGACAAAATTAGACTACTTTAAGTAAATAAGCATTAAGATATCAAAAATTTACGACACAATATTATATTTAAAAATTTATTTTTTTCTTACAACAAAAGTCGTCAATATTTATAATAATTTTTACTAGTTGTATTCATCTAAATTTAATTATTTTACATTAATTGTTTTGAAAAATAATTATTATTGTTATTTAACTTACTATTTTTCGAAAAAACAATTTAGTATAACTAACTAAAATTTTAAATTCAAGAGTAAGTAGCAATCCGAAACGCTACTTAATAACTTTTAAATAAAGAAATGGCCCTTAAATAAATAATGAATAAAATAAATGGTGGAAAGAATGTTTCAAATTGCCTACTATACTTGTAACAATCACATCTGCATTTAATCAATACGCTTTTAAGTTTTTGAAAGGCATCGATAAAGCTTTATCTGATAGAATCAACTGAAAGTATAACGAATTTACGTCAATTTGCTCAGAGTTAAAATAATATTACTAGAGAGGTATAGAGGTGCATCTCCCTTAAATAGTATTATTTTATCTTTTATCTTTCATACGTTATACGTATAAGTTTTATAAGCGTAAGTAAAATGCTGTTTATAATTCGAGTTCTATCGGAATCTAGGCTTGCAACTTTACAGAAGAGATGCAAACGGCTTTTTATTCAATCAACTTACTAATGAGGTAAGGTCACTATGCCTATGATATTAACTACGTATCAAGATATTTAAATTGTGAACCTAGATATTTACTACGTAACATGATATTTACACTGTGAACCTAGATATTTACTACACAATATGATGTTTACTTTGTGAACCTAGATATTTACTACGCGATATGATGTTTACTTTGTGAACCTAGATATTTATTACTACGCCATATGATGTTTACTTTGCGAACCAGATATTTACTAAGCGATATGATATTTACAGTGTGAACTCTGATATTTACTACGCTATATGATGTTAACTTTGTAAACCTAGATACTTACAACGCGATATGATATTACTTTGCAAACTTAGATATTACTACTCTCATTTAATTTTAGATGACTGCTGGAATATAAACGATCTAAGAAATTACCTCCCGGGCAGCGCAACTAGACTTGAGTGAAATTACGGGACTAAGTTGTTTTGCACTCTCAGTTCATGCTAAGAAACTCAATTGCGAGTACACAACAGAGACAACAGCACACAGGATGGTACAACTCAACAAAAACTCTTTGGTTTCACTTTTTCTCTTAAGAAATTCCACATTTTTAATAACTAGAATAAAATGACTTATAGTTCTATATCACATTAAAAAACAGCGTATCACCTAACGGTAGCTATATATTTCAGCCAACTCTGTGGCCATCTTCAGGCTTTAAAACATAAATCTTAAGAACTATACATATCACAATCAACTAAAATTAGGAAACACACACATATACAAAATTTAAAAAAGGCTAACAAAGAATAAAATTATTAAACGTTAACAGAAATTAACTCGGTCTGACTAGAAAAAGGTAAAAATCCCCTTTTTTAAATTTTGTATATGTGTGTGTTTTTCTAATTTTAGTTAATTGTGATATGTATAGTTCTTAAGATTTATGTTTTAAAGCCTGAAGATGGCCACAGAGTTGGCTGAAATATGATATAGAAAGTATTATACTGTTTTTTAATGTGATATAGAACTATAAGTCATTTTATTCAAGTTATTAAAAAAAGGATGGTGCAACAACAGCAACAGACATACTGGATGACGAAAACAACTCAGAACGTCATAAAAGTACCTGAATCGGACGATTGTAGCAGCGGATTTTGTTGAACACAATACTTTAACTATGTAAAAAATAAAAGATAAAATAGCTGTTAAGAGAAATACTCTCTTTGCTTTTCTGTGGATTACAGTCCCCACATCCGCTCCCTCTCCCGCGATAAATAGCCAGTTTTGGAAAAAACTATCAACTTCAAATGCATTTTTCTTATAGTAGAAGACGTTTTTTTTTAAATAAATCATCTCAGCTTAGGATTATATACTTTTTAATAGTGAATTCAGGATTGAGAGCTGAAATGTAGATGTCTAATAAGAAAGTCGGGTACGGTGTACCTTGAAACTTTTCCTTATCACATCAGATTCGCTACGCTCACCCTCATCTGACCGAATTGAGACAAAACTTGGTGTACTTATATATTACATAAAGAGATACATAACAAATTTCACTTGGAATTATTTCCCAATTTTTTAAAAAGCTTTACAAGTCATTTAATAGACATTAACCAAATCCTGATGAAGATATAACACTTGGCACACATGATGGTCTAATAAATAACTAAAAGCGTGCCAAACCTCAAACCTATTGGAAATATTTTTCGCGTTTTTTTAAATTTTCGAAATTTTTGCAAAATCATTATTGGGGGTTGACGTTTTAAAAACAATATATTCCTGATATAAACCTAGAGATTGAATTTCGCACTAAGTTTCAACTCTCTACCAAAAATACACTGATATACAAAATATACTGAGATACGATGATAACAGACACACACACATACAGACAGACAAATTTGTGAAAACAACTCAGGAGGTCTTAAAAACACCTGAAACAGATAATTCAGGTGAAACCCTGGTTTCCAGTTTTTCGCTAACACAATACTTTTTCTGTAAACTACATTATAAATAAGGAAAAGTAAAAAGTGAATGACAATGATTAAAATTCATCCTCTTTCTTACATAGGAAACAGAGTGCCAAAGATATATATATATATATGAGTGTGTGTGTGTATATATAATTTTCGACATATGTCTTCATAAGAAGACATATGTCGAAATTTTCAAAACCCCTCTAAATCTCTTCGTTTCACCTCCTGTAAGTTATTATTATTATAAAAGATTGTCATGTTATACTTTTAGTATTTTCCTTTTTCCTTTGTTAATATACACATATATATATATTATATATATATATATATATATATATATTATATATATATATATATATATATATATATATATATATATATATATATAGGTATGTATAGGCTTTTGTGATATAACAGATTACCTTGATTCGTCCATTTTAAATCGATTCTAACGTGCAGCCTTCCCTGAGGTTCTAGATCCACCTGAAACATAAAATTAGAATTAAGTCATCAAAAGTAGAGATACAGCAGACTGTGTTTTTGCAATGGATTTAGAACTAGTAAGTGAAAACTAGTAAGTGAACTAGTATGCTTGAATATTATACTTGTGTTTGAATAGATTGCATATACTATACTACAATATACTACTATATTTAAATAGTATAGTATATAATATTTTACTATATAATATACTATTTTAATAGTATATTATATAGTATACTAGTGCTTAAATAGTATACTTTTATACCTAGGCAAGTAAGGTGAACAAGTGTCCTCTCCCAACCCTAAGGTTGCAAAACAATTTTGGTCGCTAGAAAATTTAATATTGGTCGTCAATATTACTGGAAATCAAATACATATTTGATAAGGCGTATAATGTACTAAGGTGTGTGAAAGCTAAAATTGGAAGTACATTAGGTAAGTGGACTTCCAATTTTGCGTTCCTTAAAGGTTCTAAAACGTATTGCATAGATGTATGCACTAGATGCGTAAGTTAACTTGAATTTACGCAATATTTATTTCCTTTTAGCTTATATATTTTATTTACACTTTAATTCACCCGTAGGGTCATTTTAGCGTTTCTACTCTTCCGAATACCACTTTGCTGATAACCCCGAGTAGTCCAAGAGCCAAGCCTAACAATGTGACTCATTTTGTACTACTCATATACTACTCATATACTACTCATATACTTCAAACCAAAATTTCCTGAAAATATACCTTAAATTATGAAGGAAAAGTGTTGTGTACCTATATCCAGAGTGAAACCTTTTATATGCAAGCACTTGCTCAAAATAATAGAAAATCGCACATATTCCAGTTTTCTTACAATAAGTGGTTCCCTGTAGGTCGTGTGCAAAACATGAAGAGAACATTTTTTAAAGCTCATAAAATTTCCTATGAAACGAGTTTTTTTTGTCAAAAGCGGATAAATACAACTAAAGTTATGTCATTTGTTAAATGGCAAAAAAATTAAATAGGTTACAACGGGGTTATCGCCATCAATATTTCTAGACAGGTTTCGGCAGGACACTATTAGCAGCGATATGGCAACTCTCGATCCCCTATTACAATAAAATTAATTTAGAAACTTTTTACCAATCGTTGAATTCAGTAAAAGAAATAAAATTATATTTTTTTGTACAACAAAACTGCGGGGTCCTTTATAATGTACGATTTAACATATAATATAATAAATATAAAGCAATAAATAATTCCAAATAAAAATATAAAAACAAAATTTAAAAAAAAATCCGACCAGCTCCTAAAATAGAACATTATTCATTGTATTAACTTGCCACTAGGTTTTAATTAAAACTTTACTGTTAGACTCCATGACATGAGCAAACTTTGCTTCAAGCTTTTAAGACCAAGCTTTGCTATGGGATTCAACCATGACCATGACATGAGCTCCTAAATCAAAGCTTTACATATCGACTAAACCTTGGCTTGAACATTTAATACCATGCTTTGCTACTGGACTAAACTATGACATGAGCTTCCAAAACAACGCTTTACTACTTTACAAAATTTTGCTTCGAACTAATAATATCAAGCTTTGGATCTAACCATGACACGAGCTCCTAAAACAACGTTTTACTAATGACCAAGCCTTGCCTCGAGCTTTTAATACAAAGCTTTGGCATTAGATTTAACCATCATGTGAGCTCCTAAAACAACATTTCACTAATAAACTAAGCCTTGCCTCGAGCTTTTAATACAAAGCTTTGGCATTAGATTTAACCATCATGTGAGCTCCTAAAACAACATTTCACTAATAAACTAAGCCTTGCCTCGAGCTTTTAATACAAAGCTTTGGCATTAGATTTAACCATCATGTGAGCTCCTAAAACAACATTTCACTAATAAACTAAGCCTTGCCTCGAGTTTTTAATACAAAGCTTTGGCATTAGATTAACCATCATGTGAGCTCTAAAAACAACATTTCACTAATAAACTAAGCCTTGCCTGGTTTTTAATCAAGCTTTGGCATTAGATTTAACCATCATGTGAGCTCCTAAAACAACATTTCACTAATAAACTAACCTTGCTCGAGCTTTAATACAAAGCTTTGGCATTAGATTTAACCATCATGTGAGCTCCTAAAACAACACTTTAGTAGTTTACTTAATCCTGCCAAGATCTGTTAAGTCAAAGCTTACTATTGGACTAAGACTAAACTATGACATGAGCTTATAAAACAACGCTTAATACTACATTTTATAACAGTCTAAGAGCAAGGCCAAAAAATTAAAACTCATTTTTTAGTACATCAAACAACATTTTTTTGAAAATATACCTTAAATTATGGAGGAAAAGCATAGTCTGCCTATCCAAAGTGGAGCCCTTCATATAATGCGCTCTCTCAAAATATTACAAAATCGCACAAATTTCAGTTTTCTTGCAATAAGTGGTTCCTTGTAGGTCGTAGGCAAAACACGAAGAGGACATTTTTTAAAGCTGATAAAATTTCCTATAAAACGAGTGTTTTTGTCAAAAGCGGATAAATACAACTAAAGTTATATTTCTTAAATGTCCAAAAACAGCCTATATTTGTTTAATGAAATTTGCTGACATTGCATAAATTAACCATTTTTTGTGTTTTTTAAAGAGCTATAACTTTGCATATAGCCATCCGATGTTGATGATTGAACACTCGTTTTACAGAACATTTTATTAGCTTCAAAAAATGTTCTCTTCATGATTTGCACGCGACCTTTATAGAAACTCTTCACGGTGTTATAGAATTTTGAGCATGCGCAATATAAAGGGCTACAGACTGAACAGGCAGACTATGATTTTCCTTCGTAATTTAAGGTATATTTTCAGAAAAATTAGGTTTGAAGTGGTACAAAATGAGTCGCATTTTTTCAGGTCCGGCTCTTGGACTATGACACAAATAATAATTTGTGTTAATCTAAACAGGTCGCAAGGCCCGTTTAGAGCCTTGTGGCCTCAAGTGGTAGTGCCAACCATTGCACTCAAAGTGTAATCTAATGTTGGCGAAAATTTATTTGAACAATAATGTACCAAAAACAGGAAGCGTAATCTGGGATGCGAACCCCAGACCTCCGTGGTGTTAAAAGTCAGAATTACGGCCTCGACCACGGAGGCGGCTTCGTAACAAGGTGTTTGATACGACCCTTAACAAAAGTCGTTACTATTGGTATTACTCGCTTTAAAAAATTAACTAAATTTTGCCATAGCCTCCTAACACAACCTTAAATTTATTGGCACAAAGAGCAAGTCATTTAAAATAATAAAATAAAAATCGATTAAGCTTAGTAATATCCCTGTTTCTTGACGACGAATAAAATAGATAAGATGTATATTTTTCAAACGATTGTTTCCTCTAAAATAAGGAGCATAAAATATCAAATATATAAAATGATACATCATGAAAATAAACTGTCTTGTTTTTTCGCCTGTATTGAATAACTTATTTTTCACTCTCTTGTTATATTATTTGAAATCTATCCTTTTATTGTTATTCCATATGCTGTAATACATGACATCTTAATAAAATCAATGTATATTTACGTATTTATAACAGCAATATGATACGTACTTGTGGCAGTAATAAAAATTAGGAGAGATAAAAGTTATGGATAATGTATCATAGGTTATGTTTATGTTTAACTTATGTTGAAAAAACAATTAAAACATCAGCTCATTGATGTTTTATGAGTGGAACATAAATATCCCTTCACCGGTTTCATCTTAATGAGGAGCAACAATTGAGCTTTTTCAAGTTATTCATTATGTAATAAGTCATAGTTATGTATCAGTAAATATTTTCATATCATTTAGACTGTAAATTAATTGACGAGTCTTTAGAAGATTTTCCATGCTCAGCGGACGGGTTAAGTCGAAACAGCATCGGGGATATTTATACCCACCTTAGTAATAGTAGCATTAGTAATAAACGAGGGGCCAGGAATATTTCTTAGTACATGTTCTCGTTCATATAGCCCGATCTCTCAACTAACACCACTGCTTCCACGAAC
Organism: Microvelia longipes; assembly: GCA_018340805.1. Taxonomy (NCBI): domain Eukaryota; kingdom Metazoa; phylum Arthropoda; class Insecta; order Hemiptera; family Veliidae; genus Microvelia; species Microvelia longipes. The sequence goes on along the minus strand of JACMZG010001893.1, from coordinate 29,924,071 downwards.
CTTTTGGAAAGATTGATTATTAGTAGAGGATTGTCATCCAACAAAAAGAGAGCTTCTCTTCATACAAGAGACCACTCCAAATATGCGTGTACAGAAGGTAAAAACTTTCTGAAAGAAGGTAAAAGGTTATCACCTCACTATGACCGCACTCTAGTGATACCCAACAACGAGTATTGACCGTAGCAGATTCTTCAATTAATAAGTAATCGAGAGCTCATTTAATTTTGAACAGATCTCACCTATCAGGTAAAACAACTTGCGGTCACATTAATTTTGGATGCGGTCACATTAAGATATCCAGCCACTATAGAGACATTTTCTGTATCTCAACTATACATAGTTCTTGAGTTACAAATTCTGAGTTAAATAGTTCTGACGCGAAGTTCCACAAGCAGGAGCAAGTTTTTGTGTATTTTTTATATATAGTTTGATCAATAACTTTTTGTATAGTCTCTTAATTTCTCCTGATCAATAACACTTCTTATGGTCTTTGAATTTCTTGTTATTAGGACCGCTCCTGTTATACTTTAGTATCATTTAGTGATACTACCGTGCAATATTCATGCAACACCTATTGTTACATTCATAACAATTTTGGATCTTGTATGAAGGATATCTAGTATACCTACACATCTGTTATAGCTTCTACATTAACTTAGCTCAAATAATCTTAAATATGTTAAGACAAATAAATTTTGTTTATTCTATGAAGATAAAGGATGGATTATATTAATAGAATTATAAGTAATAGAGAAGACTCCGTCCTTATTATAATGATAATAGGATGGACTTTTATAATGATAAAATTATATAATTAAAATTTTAAGGTTTTGGGCTAAATTAAATCAGAAACTGCCTTGCGTTAAACCAGAGATAGTTATATTTTGCATTTAACCCCCTTCCTTTGAGAAATAGAGGACCGCAGCGAGGGTACATTGCTCTTCGAGTAAAATATTTCCCTCTATCATTGTGCCTGGTTAAGTAGAAGAAAAGCCCTTATGATTCCAACTTTGCTAGATAAGAAAAATTAATTTATCAATCAATCACGGTTCAGGCCCGTATACTCGATTTCATTAATGGTATGAAAATTCCCCCAACCTTGTACAATACGTGCCCTAAAGCCGGTGAGACAAGCTTCGCCCCTGAAAAATTTAAAATTTCGAGAGGAATTCGACATAAATCAAATCCTAGCGTGGGTTAGATAATCAAAAATATCCATTTTCTATTAAAACAACATTTTTGTTACGTTTAGAAAAATACTAATTAATAATTGGTTTTCTGTTTATTTAAAATTTTAATTAATAACTTTTCTTGTTTATTTAAATACTGTATAATTTTTCAATCATAATATTTCATTTTTAATATCCACCTGCGAGATTATAGATTAGAAAAAGAAAGTAATGAATGAAACGTGGTGTAATAAAGTTCGTCGAAATCATTTCACAATTCCTTAATTGTGAAATGAAATGAAAACAGAATTGTAAGAAGAAAACAAGAGATATTCTAAAGGAATATTGGATGAGCAAAGTATGACCCTGCAAAATTCCTTTTTGTAAATATTCAAATAAATATTTACTCTTATTTTATCTGAAAATATATACCAGCTGGAACATTTCAGATTGCTCCAACATACTAGATCCTTAAGGAAAATTTGGTCATATACTTTAGAAAATGGCAAGTGATAATTTACCATAACTGTTTGGTAATTATAAACCCAATTATAGGAATTTCGTCACTTGTTTATTACAGTAGAACATATACCATAATAACGAATGTTTAGGAAACTATAAAATCTAAAGTCATTTTATGCCAAAATTACCATATTTGGGTAATTTTAATTATGTTGTTTGATACAAATCAAAGATTTTCGTTACAAATACTCGTTACTTGTGGCAAAAAGCGATGATAATATCAAACAATAACTTGATTGGAAATATCAAAATATAGGTCGTATTGGCATCAATTTTTTTAGGATTTTATGAAGTTTTCAAAACAATCAATAACATGGTATGTTTTAATTTAACTATTTAAATTTATCAAAAGTGGTAAAAAATTATTAATATTTAAGTAATGGTTATCGAAAATAGGTAAATTAAATATTTAAAATTCATGTAATTATATAATTTCTTTAAATGATTTATTGTATTATAAACATTCTATTTTATAAGTTGCTGTCATTTTTTACAGTTTATTCGAATTAACTAATAATCGAAGGTGGGTCAGACATAAAGATATAAATTTAAGAAACATCAAAGACATAACCTGACCACCTTCGCTTATCAATAATCAAATGACCAGAACAAAATTTTAGTGAATTATACATTAGAATACTGAAAATATAAATCAAAACACAAACAATGTGCAGGAAGCCGAAAAACGTAATTTCTTATCTTAACTTACTCTTTGAAGAGGTTTCATTGAGGTTACACAGAGCCCCTGAGAGCCCCAAAATGATGTTTCAGGACTCTCAATGTATTGAGATAGGCTAAGCCCCTCTAGTATCTATGTGGTCAGGTTCCTTTTTATTTAGATGCTTCGAAATTCAACCGAGAGGGCCTCTCTTGTAATATATCCCTAGTATTTGATCAGTGTTGACATCCAAAAGTTAAAATGGTCATAAAAATTAACGTCCATTTTATATGACCACTTAAAATAATTTTATATTTTCATAGTTCTGTGAAAATATAACATTATTTAATATTATTTTAACCATAGAAATATAATAATAGAGGGAATACCCTATCTTAATACATCAAGAGGATTGAAAAATCTTTTTAATGGTCTCAGGGGTTCTGGGTAACCTCATTGTAACCTACTCCTGTAGTGTAATAAATGTATAATAATTTATAATGTATATAATTTTATAGTCGGCTTATCGTTCATTTTTGTGTTATGTTTTTATTATAAACGTTTTACGTTTATAATAAATTACAGTAATGGTGTGTTATTGATTTGATCATACTAATAATCAAACAGTTAAATTTTTAATAGAGGGCTTCTCTAGTAATAATGAATTTAAGAAATATTTTTGACAGCCTAACTGCCTTAAATAATCAGGAAAATCCGATATTATTTTCTAGGCAATATTAATAACATTTTGTCAGCCTAGGCAGCAAACAAGTGCAAAGCTAAAGGCGGACAGTTCTGTTTTTACTTCATCTCATTTACACAGTCGGTATAAAGAAATTTATTTCACCTAAATTATCCAAATGTAAGATGCAGGCGTAAGACCAGCAAATGTACAATGTTTTATCTATTACCAGCATTAGTTTAATTTTTATCGAATGACAAGCACGTTCTTTTAAAAAATCGTTCAATAAGAGCTAGTATTGTAGTATAGCATAAAGTACACGGTTTTTGTCGGATGATTAGTGTTAAGCTACATTTAGCGAGATCAATATGTGGATGGGTGACTAGTGGGAAATACACATATTTTCTTTACTCTCTGAGGATGTGTGAAGGGTGTCCAAATAAACTGTAATAGAAATTAAGAGATTCTTAAATTATGGTGAGGATGAGCATACAGAATCCGATAAGATATATCCGAGATGCCCCAAACCCAGTGTGTTTTTGCATGCGTTCTAAAAAATAGTACAAGCTGCTCAATAGTGAAATGTTTTAACTGATTTGGAAATTAATAATTGGTTAGCGATAACGAACCAATGAACAAATCTCATCATAAAGCGGCAATTAAATGTTGCTTTACAGTCTAGATGCATAACCTACAATAAAAAACTATAATCTTTTTATTGGCTCTTATGGCCCAATAAATATGTCGCACATTCTCTTTAAACGATAGTTATAACAATAAAAAATAGGACTGTATAAAATGAAAGGCCTGATATAAAATAGACTAAGCATAATTTAGTTTTAATATTTCACATGAATATTGAACCAACGTAGTACTAAAAAGCAGATCCTTGTAACCCCCCCCCTCCCTTAATACTCAACAATAACTAAAATAACTCATCAATAATGTAACCAACATATTTTCACCTACGCATAATTCAACTTCCACTTGACATAACGCCTTCAAAACACATAGATATATTATATCCGCAATACGTATTTAATTAGATGGTTTAGTATTGCTTAGTGGTTTAGTATAAACAAAAATAACATTGCATATCTGCTATTTCAATATTAATAACTTATTGTTTATTATTGCAATAAAACCATGCGATATCTTCAACTCAACGCAACAACAACTCAGTAACGCTATAATTTTCGCATTCCTCAAATTATTCCGTCCCTATTTGCCTTAAGAGACAGAAAATTTTCAACAGATGCTAAAAAAACGGGTACGGGGTACCTCGGAACTTTTCCTCATCACATCGAATTTGCTACGCTCATCCTCCCTGCTTCGAACTCGCTTCGCTCGTCCACAGAATAAACAATTCGCCAAAATGATACTGCTGCATGTCCTCAGCAGTCACCCATACAGCACTGACCACGCTCGATGCTGCTTAAATTTTATGATCCTGTATTAAAACGAAACTTACTGAACTTATTTATTACGTACAGGTATGGACTTAAACTAAATTTCAAGTCAATTAGATTAATTTCCGATTTTTTACAATTTCATTCGATCAAAAATTGGCATTCAATAAAAATTGAACAAAAGCTGATAATGAGATAAAACTTAGCACATTTGTTAGTCTTATAGATGGCTACATGCGTGCCCAGTCTTAATTCGATCCCATCATATTTCCGCGTTTTATGAATTTTATGATATCATTATTGCGGGTTAATGACGTCATAAAATTAGTTAATCCGTAATAAAAAAAATGTTAAATTGTTATTTATTGTTTTAAGATAAAAAAATACTATATATGCTCAAGGCTAAATGCAGTCAAATATAATTTAAAACAATACATGTTATTAAAATATAACATTGGTTATAAAAAGGAACTACCAGTTCTCCTATATATAAATTGTGTATATCTAAATTAGATAAGGATTAAGAATTAAAGTAATAAAATAAAGAGTATAACAAAACTAACTAAAAATAAGACAAAGAGAACAGCCATAATTACTCGAAGACAAAACAATAGTTAAAGAAAAAAGTAATTAAATAAGTATTTTCAAAAGTCTTAAATAAGAATAAAATGTTAAATATTACTAATGAACATTTTTTATGTATGTTTTTGAGGAATTTATAAATAAAACCAAATTTATAAATATTAGCATTACCAATAGTCAGTCATAAGCCTTGTTATAGGAGCTATTTTCGTGTAATTATTTTAGTGGTATGGAATGAAAAATAATTTACTTGATCTGGTACTATACTTAGGAACATTGAAATTAATTTGAGATAAGAGATAAGGATAATTAAGATTACTATTAATTAAGTCAAAAAGAAAAACAAAATCTATTTGTTGTCTTTTTTGCTCTAGAGAATATAAATTGAGAATATTTCTCAACTTATAATATACCATTATAGTTTTGAGGTGGTCTATTAAATTTTTGATGCATAGCGTAAAAAATTGTTCTGAACTCTTTCAAAGAGTTCAGAACACACATGCCAGATTTATGTGGTATGTATGGTGTAGATTCCACACAACTGATGCAAATTCTAATTTTGATCTAATAAAAGCACAAAATGGTGTTTTTATAGCATTAATAATCGTAAAATCTTTGGAATGTCTAAGAATATAACCAAGTTTTTTCATTGACTCAGAAACAATAGCATCTATGTCTATGTGATGGTTGAAGCTTAGATTTTCAGACCATAATCACTCCTAGATCTCGGATGAAATTGACATTCTCTAACTTACTATTACCTATTACTTTCTGGTAAATACCCTATCTTTCGAACGAATAAATATTTTTTAATCAAACTTGTTAAAAAATCAACCTTGGGGAGGACACGAACCCTATTGAAAACTAGGTTTTTGTAACGTCATTAACCCGGTTTGCTAAGTTAGCAAAATTGTCCAAAAATCGATAAAATTCAGGTTTAATATTTTTTGCACTATATCCAATGAAACCGGTCCGAGGAAATGCACTAAAACCTTTAATTTTCGGGTCCATTTTCATTTACATAAAGGTTGTCCTTTTGACATTTAAAAGTTGGATTACTTTTCGAATGTTTTAAAAAAGTCTGGGGTTGTGTTCACGGAAGAACACCAGTAACCCAGACATGCCCTTCATGTTCAGTTTGCCGACAAGTATAATTTATTTTACAGTTCTATGCTCTATGATTCTATTAAAATTTACTGTTTGTTTACATTCTTATTGTTCGATGTTTTTACTTTTCCTCATTTATAATACCATAGGTACATGGGAAAATTATTGAGTTTGCAAAAATTCGAAACCAGGATGTCTCCAAATTATCCGTTTCATGTGAATTTAAGGCATTCTAAGAGGTTTTTACAAAGTTGTCTTTCTGTTATCATCGCAGCTTTCAGTGCATATATCCTAGAAAGTTAAAACTTGGTACAAAAATCATTTGTAATATTGTTTTATGGCTTTATTAACCCGCAATAATGACTCAGCAAACATTTTTAAAATCATAAAAAGCTATAATTACCTTATCTACACGATATGTTGAACGCCAGATTGAATCCTCGACACCGATTTTACTCCGTGTAGACAGGTATTCAACCCGGAGTTGAACACCGATAATTTGTCGGTTAAACCCGGTGTCCAGAGTCAGGTTATTTTAATAATTATTATTGCTTTCAATGTCTTTGGTTATTTAATATACATATAAATTTTTATTATGAATTTATTTACCTTTTTTTATGATATTTAATCAAAATATTGATTTAGCAGCATTAGGCTGACTACTATCGAAACTTTATTGGTAAATTGAATGAATTCTTTAGCTTAAATTTAAGTCGCGGTTTGCTTATAAACGCTGCTTATGATATTGGCTCTTTGCCTTATCATAAGAGCAGTGTATTTTCTTTTTCTGTTGTTCCTTGCCGCATATGCCTCGTTTAATATTAATTTGTAGGTTAAAGCAGTTATAATTATAAATAGCGGACACAAAATAAGGAAAGAATGATCTATGTTTTTGTTTTTAAAAAATATTTAAAATACCAAGTAGAATACAAAACAAAAATGAATAATTGCAAATCATGTTGATTTTGAAGAATAGCCAACCTACACAAAGAAATATACCCTAAGAAAAAATCGATCTTTATTTAGATTTAAGTTAATATTTAGAATTGTTTAATTGATAAACATCTTTATTAGTTCTATTTTATAATATACTCTACAATTTTTACTCCTCAGTTTTGTTTTTATTTTTATAACAAAATTTGGTTTATTTACTTGGTTTTATTTATTTGTTTACTTTTAGTTTTATTTTTTGGTTTTATTTATTCTACTCTACTAAAATGCGATTTACAAATGTCTGCTAATACTAATGAAGTAATAAAAGTATATAATTATGTTTAAGAACAAGCCTCATTCAAATAAAAACAAAAAAAAAACTTAAGAGATACAATCGGGTAACCACTGAATAAAGGTTATAACTTTTAATTACCATAGAGATATGTACTAGAGGGGGCATAGCCTATCTTAATACATTAAAAGGCCTGAAACATCTTTATGGGGCTCTCAGGGGCTCTGTGTAACCTCATTGAAAACTCCTCTAAGAGTAAGTTAAGGTTATAACAAATCAATCATTGTCGGCTTTTCCCGCATTTTTTGATTTTGTTTCCGGTTACTTTCCCGATGTTGGGGTGATGTGAGGGCCTCTCTAGCAATAATATCTCTATGTTAATTACAGTATAGGTGTTGAATCCAGGGTTGAACCACGACCGTTTAGGCGTTTGTGGGGTTCAGCCCCGAAAACAATTAACTATATTTAATTGTTTTCGAGGTAAATAAATAATTACACTGAGTTCAATTCTAGGTTAATTAATGAAGACTTCAGTCCTATAGAAATTTTATTTAAATAAACATTAATAACAGACGTTTCGCATGGCGAAGCCAGGCATCTTCAGTGTAAACAAAAATGTTTATTTAAATAAACAAGAAATGTTTACTTAAATAAAATTTCTATAGGACTGAAGTCTTCATTAATGAACCTAGAATTTAATTCTTAACAGTCCAATAACTATTTCGTTAATTACACTGAGTTTCGTTTCAATACGGCAAATAAATCTATGAGTTTTGTTGGATCATAAAAGTTAAGCAACATCAAACGTGTTCAGGGTCTGGATGGGTGACCACTGGGAATAAAAGGATTGAATTTACTATCTAAGGGCGAGCGAAGCGAGTCCAAAGATGGGAGGATGAGCGTAGCGAATCCGATGTTTAAGGAAAAGTTCCGAGGTACTCCGTACCCGATTTTTTAAACTAAAAATGTTATTATAGACTTTCTTAAAACCTTTCTTTGTGTCATTGGTTGTTAGTGTGTAATTTTTTGAGTCAAAATTAAAGAAAGAATAATTTTAATTTCAAATATTTTAATATGCTCAATTTTATAAGAACTATAGTTTTTTTGGGACCGTAAAGGAAACAAAACTATTCTATGTTGAAAATATAAAATGATAAGAAATAAATTTTGTATTCTATAAAACGATCCTGATTGCTTCCACCAGAACAATTTTTATAACTGCATAAAAATTAACCACTTAAATAAAGGAAGTTATTTTCACACATATTTTTGAAAATATGTAAAAACATATCGTTCTGTGATCTGAACACCTAAAAACTGTATTCTCATAAACGATTGCAAAAAGATAGGGGTTTCACTAATATGTTCATATTTAAAAAAATAACGAACTTCTACGTATGCACACAGTACTGGTGTTCTTCTTAAGAGGAATAAACAATAAGCAACAATAATGAACAATATAAGTTCCCCTTGAACAACATAAATTCAAGGGGAAAATTATTAATGTATATAACGTGTTACAAGTCGAAAACTGCACTAAAAAACAATGGAAATTGAAAGCTAGGTCGGTCGTCCTCCAATATTCTCTGACAGTGGAGCCATGCAGGTGTAGTTATGCAAGACTAAAAGTGTGCTATCGATCATGACTACATGAGTGCTATCGATCATAACTACATGAGTGCTATCGATCATGACATGAGTCCTATCGATCATGATAACATGCTATCAATAATGAAATTAGTGCTATCGATCATGACTACATGTGTGCTATCAATAATGAAATTAGTGCTATCGATCATGACCTATGAGTGCTATTGATCATGACTACATCGATCATGACATGAGTGCTATCATCATGACTACATGAGTGCTAATCATGACATGAGTCCTATCGATCATGATCATGCTATCATATGAGTGCTATCGATCATGACCCTACATGATATCGATCATGACTATAATCAATGAATCGATCATGACCTATGAGTGCTATCGAAATTAGTGCTATCGATCATGACTATGAGTGCTATTGATCATGACTACATGAGTGCTATCGATCATGACTACATGAGTGCTATCGATCATGACTACATGAGTGCTATCGATCATGATATGAGTCCTATCGATCATGATTACATGCTATCAATAATGAAATTAGTGCTATCGATCATGACCTATGAGTGCTATTGATCATGACTACATGAGTGCTATCGATCATGACCTATGAGTGCTATCAATAATGAAATTAGTGCTATCGATCATGACCTATGAGTGCTATTGATCATGACTACATGAGTGCTATCGATCATGACTACATGAGTGCTATCGATCATGACATGAGTCCTATCGATCATGATTACATGCTATCAATAATGAAATTAGTGCTATCGATCATGACCTAAGAGTGCTATTGATCATGACTACATATGTGCATATCGATCAAAACATTTTTTCGCATACATTTTTTGCGATGTATGCAGAGTCTGTATCGACAGTTAATGACGTCATAAAAATATTTTCCTACAACACGATTAAAATCAGTTGACAGCGTGGGAAAATATTAAGGTTGGCCTGATATGAAATTATAGGCGTGGTTTAACATTCAGGACTAACCTGATTGGCTGTCTTTTAAATGTGTGTCATGCTATAACATAACTAGACATAAAGATAGAGTTGTGTGCCAAGTTTCAACTTTTGCATAAATACACTGGGAGCTACGACGGTAACATACTAACTCACAGACAACTTAGTAAAAACTATTCAGGAGATAAAAAACACCTGTAATTGATAATTTAGGTGAAATTTCTGATAATATTTTCCTATAGTATAATCCTATATGATTATAATCCTATATTATGATAATATAATCCTATATTAATTATATCCTATATAATTATATAATCCTATATAATTTAGTACCTACATATAAATAAGAAAAAAAAATCATCCATTATAATTGAAAATTAATATACTGATAGCAGCAAATTTAGCATTTAATGGCCTAGGTCAGGGGTTCTAAAAGTGTAGAACCCCTGATGGTAGTCAAAAGGCTTTTAGGTGTTACAGAGAAAAATCTGGCACCTTTTGTAAAGAAAAGTGATGGGAAAAAAATAATAATTAAAAGTAGTAATATCATTTTCAGAGAATTTTCAATATTTTTAATTTAGAAGAGGATATTTATTTTGAATAGTTATATTTTTATTATTCATAATTATTATTAATTAGAAAATGTAAAACAACAATAGTTTATTCTATTTTTGTTTTAACCATATTTTTTATCAATTATACAATGTGCAAAATTGTTTTTCTATTTTATTTGATTAACTATTTAGAAATAAAAATAGTTATCAATGGGTAAGACGGGATGCTCTTTTCTTTTTTCCTTTTCTGGATCTGTCTTATCAGTGGCATGATTCAAATTGACCATTGTTATTTGGTAACTATTACCCAAATATGATAATTCTGTTACCATTTTTGGTAACTTTGAAAAGTTAAAGTAGAACATACCATAATATTCCTTTTTAAAAATTGAATTAAAACCTAAGGGATTTGATACTTCACCATAATCCAGTATTTTTTCATCAAGCTATTATTTGTCATATATCATCAATTTTTGTTCCACACCATAATAATAAAATGTTATTCTTAAAAACTTCTGCATTTTTTGTAAACAATTTACGATACATCCCAAACAACAGTTTTATAAAAAATTGCTAAAATATGGTTTTATCAATTTCAAATTTAATACAATAACTAAAACAGCCAATACTATAGCAGGGTCTATATTAAATTTTCAAGTTTGCCAGAAGTTATAACAAAATTACCAAATTTGGGTATAGTTTCCAAAATAAGAATGGTAAATTTTAACTCGCAAGAGTGGATTTAATGGGGGTAGAGACCATTTCTGAAAGTGTAGGACCATCTTTCCTCTTATTTTTAAGGATCTAATGTTGGCGCATCTAAAATGTTCCACTTAGTACTTAGTTAAGTATTTTAAAAAAACATATGGTATCACCCTCCTATAATATATTATTTCATTTTTTCATAATATTCATATACATTTCACATAAGAACTTTAAGGTATAAATCGGTTTAAAACAATAAGATGACAGTTTATTCAGTCATGATAAAAAATATATTAAAAAATATCCTTACCTTAGTTTAACAAGCAATCATCTTCAAGCTTATTGGTCCAAAAACAACTTTAATTACAAACCTATTACTTATTTGATACAGTGGGCATGCTTAAATGCCCCCAGTAATATTATAAACTATGTGAAATTTATGTATCTTACTAAAATTTGTAGATCTATATACGAACAAATAGAGCAAGAAAGAGACTTAAGAGTTAAGACTTAGCAAACCCCAAAATTAACATAATAAACCCAGTATATAATAACTAAACGGATAGGCAAAAAGGAAATGGACATTTCTTTGCACTTATGTTAAAACTCAAACGATTTCCACCCCAAAGCATAGTAGAGATACAATAGACAAAGTAATTTTGTCAAGACCTTAAGGCAACACTGCACACACTAGTTTTTACATGGGATTTTTCATTTGTTCTCAATATCTCTTTACTTAAAACCAATGTTTTATGTTTTTACTTATTACCCGTAAGAACTAAATAGTTAAAAATCACTTTTAAGTAATTATAATGTATAAAGAACAGCTTATTTTAAAAGGACACATTCTTGTGTAAAAGGATAGGCAGTTGGGGTTCGTTTAGAATGCAGGCTGACTTTTGATTAAATAAAGTCTGGAAGGTACCTGTCTTTAAACTGCTACTGCATACATAACACATCTCCATAGGCATTCTAACAATTTTAGAGTAGTATTTAAAACTTCCAAAATCATTTTACCTCATTATAGAATTAAATTTTTGTATCTTAAATGTTTATGTAATTTATTTGAAGATTTAATTCATTTTAATTACATTTAATACTTCCATAAACATAATTTGAGAGGTTAATTTATTTTTGGTTCTGATTATTTTTTAACTTTAATTTTTTTATTCAGGATAATTTTTAATTAGTAATGATTTCCAGGCTCCATCCCAACTATTAAAATGCTTTACACACAATAATGTTAAGATGGTAGCATAATGTAATCTTATGAAACCAACAAATGTGTCAAGTTTCATTTCATTATCAGCATTAGTTCAATTTTAAATGTGAACGTGATGATAATGCTAAATGTGACTGAGGCAGTATCATTTTTAATTTAGACAATAATGTTCAATTTGGGGCATCAAATTGTTTACCAGCTTCATTGGGGCGAAATCGTTACACCTTTTACAGAGCCAATTCCAGTGGTTATTCCTATCCTAGTCTCACGTTATTTACACAAGGGTGCAACCTAGGTCTCAAATATTCAATTAATATACATTGCGTTGCAACAGAAGATTCTGTTTGTGCATTTGAAAAGACTTCACTACATGACATATTAATCCAACTGCCAATATCCGATTATAGAAATTACAATTTTAGCTATAGGGAACATTTTTTATATTAAGGTTCAGTCAATTGAAAGAAAAACATTGCTTATTAACCTCTAAATGAATTAAATTAAAAGATTGTCACAAAACGATTATAGATAAACTATAGAACTTATACTAAGCAAGAAAAGTACATTGTATAGCTAATTCATGCTTAGTTATTAATAGATAACATTTAAAATAAATCACAAATTGTATCCTTGAAATCACTATACTAGCCATCTTTTCTCAAACAACATTAAATTGATATAAAAATCATTGTCTGTGCATAAGGAGAAAATGAAAAAAATTAGCTTAAATAAATAGGTAATTCAAATAGCTATTATATAGCTAATAAATAAATTAATTAGGTACTGCAGCAATCAATAAAGTTATGTTTTAAAAAAGTGCAAAATCAGAGGGTGTTAAATTCAATTGAAAAATAGTTAGCCTGCTGTTTCTTGCAATAGGCTAGAAAGATTCAAGACTGTCATAACTCCAAATTAAGCATTCAAACTCAACTACTAACACTTCTTTTATTTACATCTATACTTTTAAGGTTCAATTATTTCAACCCTACAATTTTTACAACGGAATTGAGAGCTATTTAGGCAAAAGAAATAGAAAACTAACTTTTTTTTTTTTGAAGGTTAATACTGAGAGAGTTATAATAAAATAAAAAATAAATTTAAAAAAAACAAAGGATGAATTCCATCATTAGAACAGAAAATCAACTTTAAGAAATAAAAATTATGATAAAAAAATTGAAACCTCCCCTCTTTCCTAAAGTGCATAAAAACTAAAATAAAAGAAAATTAATAAAATAATTATTTTACAATGATTATAAATTAGTATAAGTATAATACAAGTTGCATGTGTTAGTAAAAGTGTCAGAAAGCCTAGAAAATTAAAATTAAGAGAAAAAAGAAATAAATAAAATACAATTACAATTAAAAATAACATAATACTTAAGCACTAAACATGATAAAATCTTTTTGGACAGTGATTTTTACTTTCTGCAAACAATTTGATGCACCTTAGTATATATTAATGCCCTTTATACTTTGTGTTTTATACAACTTGGTCACATTAAAATGACTAAGTCTGGGTAAAATTAAAATAATAAATTTTAAAAACAAAGAAATGGTCTCCTTAAATAAGCATACGAGTGGCAAAGGAAAAGAGTGAAAAGAATGTCATAAGCTTAAATAAAATTAATAATTTAAAAAAAATTGAAGCTAAAGACAACTAAATAACTATGACGTAAAGAGTACTCTATGATACTAAAGAAAGTCTGTTTCAGAAGCTTTTAAACAAAATCCATTGATGGCTTCGGAAGACAGCGGGTCAATTTTAAATTACCATTATTAAAAACTCAACTCTGTTATTTTACCTAAGTACAACATATGTATTTTAATTGAATTCGAACACATTTTCACTCCCACTAAGATCCATTGAAAATCGTGACCTCACTTTACAATTATTTTACAGTCAAAACATAATATTTATGAGATTTTCTTATGATTTATAAGAATAATTTGAAGCGATGTCTTTCTTAAAAAATCACTACATTAATTTATTTATTATCTTTATACTAATACAGTGTGGAAGACTTCTGCAGTTATGCCATAATGGCTTGAATGAACAAACTAAGATATTACACTTGAATTTAAAGCTATTGTTGGATAACTTCATGATACCACTTCTCATAATTCATCAAAAAATAAATATTCAGTAGCTAAAGTAGATATACGTAGCTGTAAGTAGATAGATATACAATAAGAAAGTTCTATTTCTTCATTTAGTCTTTTGTTTTGATCTTGTTCTTCCATTAGATTCATAACGTTGAGTACTGAACTTAATAGAAAAAGTTAAAGCTTTTAGCTTAACGCATAGAGATATAGAGCATAGAGATGGTAGTGACAATCTCGGATCACTGGTTGTAATGAGACAAGTAGATTAAGTTCGAGTCAAACAATACCTTATCATATAGCTTAATCTTATTCTTATTTTTTCACAAGTGCCATCTCTAAGTACTATACTTCTATGGCTTAAAGTAGAGGATAATTCAGGATTTGTACCCTGGCATATTTGTCAAAATAATTCATTAATATCAAAGATTTTTAACATTGATATACAAAAAATTAAATGTGTAGTTAAAAAAAAACGAGCATACAACTTGATGAAGCAAAAATAAAAAAAAATAGTGCCAAGATACACACATTGCTGGGTTACATGTATTAAAAAAGAAAAAAAAACTAAAAATAAATAATTTTATTTAAAAAGCAAAATCAAACTAAATTATACAAAAATTAAATAAAAAATAACTTAAAATAAAACAATATCACAGATTAATTAACAGCAGCAGAGCTGACATTATATCACGCATGAGCTCAATATGAGATCAAAAACGATCTTAAAATTTGACCTTATTGAAATTTTAAGTATATCACTCATAATAATTAATTTATTGGTGCACCTGACTGAAAAAAACAAATCTGATATCAGGGTAGCACCTGAAATAAATATTAAAAAATTATTAACATAAAAATAAATTTAAAAAAAAATAAAAAGGGTGTTTCAAAATAATAAACAATTTTTGGTAGACTTAACAACAGAAATTAAGTATTTTGTTTCTTGTTATCATAAATATTCAATCACATAACACAAGAAAAGGCAATTTTGTTTTATTTTATGCTAAAAACATTTTTTTTGTCAGAGATGTATTAAAATATACCTATGGCAGTGGGTAAAGATAGGTAAATAAGAGGGAAAAGAAACTACTTAAAACCATTAGAGAAGAATGTAAGCTTCACTTGAATGGTACTTGTATGAATTCTCACAATAAATGAGATAAAATATATAAATAATTGGTACAAAAGATTTGGTTCAAAAATAAGAGGAAACTCTTTTCTTGAAGTCGTTATAAACATCTAATAAAGTTAGATGAGTTGTGCACTATCTTTCTCTAAGTAAACGCAAATATAAAATTGAGTCGAATCCAAGCAAGTCAACAAAGTAATTACATGAATTTTGTCATGTATTAAGTTATCATCATTTGGGCCAACCACTACAAGGCATATTGTACTACACTAACGTACATACAGTACCTCCAAGGTACTATGTGTCTTAATGTATTACATCTAAACACATTGTACTAAACCAAGGCACAGTGTACTTACACCAAGGCACAGTGTGCTACACCAAGACACATTGTACTGAACCAAGGCTCAGTGTACACAACATGACACTTTATACTACACTACATCCAGGCACAGTGTACTCAAACTAGGCACAGTGTGCTATACAAGACACATTGTACTGAACCAAGGCTCAGTGTACACAACATGACACTGTATACTACACTACATCCAGGCACAGTGTACTCAAACTAGGCACAGTGTGCTATACAAGACACATTGTACTGAACCAAGGCTCAGTGTACACAACGTGACACTGTGTACTACATCAAGACACATTGCACTACACCAAGGTATAGTGTATTACATCCAGGCATAGTATACTCTAGCAAGGCACAGTGTCCTATACCAAGGCACAGTGTACTACACCAAGGTAAAGTATATTAAAGAAAAACAATTGTATTATAATGATCAGAATTCCATCTCATACATTTTGAAACACCCTATCTAAAGTAAATGTGAATGAAAAAAACTATATAAAATAAATTGACATAAAAGATGCAACAATAACTACTGCAACACATCAACACTAACTAAAAAAAATAAATAAAAAATAAAAAATCTATTGTCTGTAAACTAAAATAATGTTTCATACTGAATCAAAAGTAAGTTTACAAGTAAATAAGGTGAACTCCTCTGTTAAAAAGAATTAAATTAAACACCAATTTTTAAGGAATCCAATAACACCAATAACTTGTATTCCTTCATTAAATAATACAACAGTTTTAACTAATGAACCAGCTAGCGCCACACCCTTTAACTTAGTTATACTACTTAAAATATATCAATTAGATGTTAATACACTAAAATTAAAAATCTGTTTTCTAAAATATGTGTCATTGTACCATTTTTAGCTATTTAGTAGTACAACGAAAAATTAAAAAAAAAGATTTTAAATGGATTGAAACTAGTACTATTTATGGTAAAAACATCCTGAATGATGAATATGTTTCTAAGAAGGCATTAGAGAAAAATCAATCCAGTAACTAGCTATGTCTTATACTAAACATTTAATATTTCCACATTATATTAGACCAGAGTTAAACCAAAACTAAAACAAAGATTTGGTCGAGATATCCGCTCGTCTCTGGTTAATACTTCATATTATATTCTTCGGAAATTTAATTGAAGGTCAGAATGAGTTTAGGCTCTGTCGGCGCCCTGATGAGTTAGACGTAACGAAACAGAGTGGGACATGACATTTTGTCGAGCCATCAATGATGACGAATGTCAAATGATGGAACAGTTCCCAGATGTAGCATTGCATTTTGCTTGTTACATTTGCTAGGTGTCTCTCGCACAATTATTATGTGTCAACTTACAAGTAAGCTCAAAATATATTCTAGAAGCAAATAAAATACTTTAAAAGTAATAAAAACAAATTAATGATTTGAATCAAATAATTTCTTTTAATCGTCATTTTAACAGTATTCTTTACTCTTTTTTTCAACAAGTTACTCCATCCTAAAAGCAGTTACACCAATCCATCCATCATGAAGAATAGCAATTAAAATGACAATAATTCAATTATCAATATAATATGTTTATGATTTCTGTAAATTTTGTAAAAAAAAGTAATTTTAAATTTATGTTTTGTAATGTATAATTTTGATGATTGCATCAAAGTTAACTACTAATCTTGCAGTTCAGTAACTTTCGAAATTTCATTGGCCAATCAAGTATAAAACACAATTTTAGTTTACAGAATAATAATGGTTGAACAAAGCACTATCAAACTCATAACAACTACAGTTACACAAGCTATATAAAACAAGACTCTTAGTGTTGGTTTGGTACCTACAAAAGAGGATAAAGGACGGAAAACAAAATTGTTTAATGTTATGACAAGAGAGCAATTGTAATATTCCAAATAAATTTAAGAAAGAATGGAGAGTAAATTAAGAAAACCAAATTAGGTTAGGAACAAAAAATTAATTATAAATTTCTGACATGATTGCCACTAGGATCTTACTATGTCTTTATAGTGCAATAAAGTGTTGAAACAAGAAATTAATATTTATAACTTTCAAAAACAATAGAAGCTCAAAGGACACAGCACAAGAAGGTACGGTTTTTGGTCACAGTAGGTATTCAGAAGTAACTTTCAGAAATTTCAAGTCATGCTAATAAAAAAAACAATGGGCTTACTCTATCCAATAAAAAGTTTTCCCGGTAATCTATTATTACAAATATAAATATAAGAATAAGCCAAATCTAATAGACGAAAACATGAGACACATATTACTTTTCCAAAAATAAAGTGAAGAAAAAGTAGAAGTAAAATGGCCAATTAAATACGCAGAACTTTTTCAAAGTTTATATAACCCTTATTTTAGCAATAATTTAGACTAGTACAGGATTATGCCTCAAAACCAGGTTATAAGATTGAGGTGTGTAGGATTCAGTTGTGTCTATTGACACTTATAGCAAGAAAAAATGTCTTATTAAATTGTTATCATATCCACAGTGGTAGACCTCCAAGCCAAACCCTATCTAGGAATGCCAGGATTTAGGGCACTATCTTTTTGTGCAGGGCTATTAATTCTCTATGTCTACGTCTAGTCTGTATCATAAGCTGGGTGTATATTTAGCCCTGGATAAGCATTTTATGATTTTTGACCATACCAACTTTTTAACGATTTTATTTCATACTTAATAAACATAACAGGGGCCTTCAACCTTTGATAGAAAAGCATAAATTTCCCACAAACAATAGGCTTCATAACATCCTTAACAATCTTGCTATCTGCCTAGTTTCGATACCAAGCCTGCCTTTGTTTCGATCTGCCTAGCCTTCGAGAGTTATTGTGCACTATACAGAAGGGTATAAACTTCTGAATTATACTACATACACATATATATATATATTATATATATATATATATATATATATATATATATATATATATATTTTTAATTCAGGAAGCTAATTTCATTTCCCCACCACTTCTGTCATCCAAATAACCTCATAAGCATGATTTCTTATGAAAATTTGCAAAAAGGTTCAAGAAGAAGGAAATTAATGAGAGGGGCATTCTACAATGGGTTTGGCTAGGAGGTCTACCGCAGTAGTATGATAGACATTTTATTTATCAATTATAAATAAAAGAATAAAAATTTTCTCAGCAAACGTGACGTCAAAGCATACCAAAAGATCAACTATACAGTTCAGCGAGATACATAAATCAAAAGAACAGAATACATTGTAGAAAGCTGGACCATGGCATTAATGTTTGCTGTTCTGTTTTGGCTCAGGCTTCAAAATAATGACTGATGTTGGATAACAGTTGCCATGATTTAAAGTTTCATCAAAGGGAGAAACTTATTTCTTTCATTTATAATTGAAGGCTTACTTAAAAAAAACAGAATATGAAACAAATAATATCTAATTAAGTACAACGGATAGGGATAAAATTAAAAACCAACCAGGTAATTTAAACTGTAATAGTTTTCAATCTTCACTCTCAATAACTCAAGTAAAAAATAAAATATTTGAATGAATTTAATGAATTATTCAATTAAAAAAACAGATAATAATTAAAAAAAAATAAATACCACAAAAATTTACAATAAATGGAGGACAGGAGGATCCCTTAAAGAGCTAATAAGGTAGGCACTTTGTTCTAATTAGTGGATTAAACCAGGCTCTCTGATTTCTATGACTTCAATTTATTATGAAGAATGGAATCTATTGTATATTTTAAAATTTATAGCCTTGATAAACTATAGCAATAAAATACTAAGCTTTGGAATAATGATCTGTTGATTTTGTTAAATAAGAGCCTTTAATGTCATCTACATACAGTATTTTTTAGTAATTTAGGACTGAAATTGATCGTTTTGTAATTCCACTAAAATTTAGGTATTAGGTCACAAGGTCGTTTAAGAGATTTAGAACTCTTCAAAATCGTTGTCTACAACCTTTAAGAAAAATACAAATATTTTCATTATAAGCAATAGACTTTAATTACTTTAACTTTGTCCCAATTAATCATTTCCATAATATTACTAACAAAATGTTTCTTTGATTTTTTTAATTTTGGACATAAAACATTTATTATAAAATTTAAGGGGTCACTTAGGGCTTAAGAATCAACTAATTTAAGCTACAATTTCTTTGGAATTTCATTGTAACAAAATGTCAAAAAAGCAAGCTAGGTAAATCTTCGGTACACGGTGCACCCTGTTATCAATACTATATATCGATATATTTTTAGTTACGCGACACGTAAACGAGAACTCACTTTAAAAGATAAGCAGCGTCGTTAAATTATTAATTATAATTAAAACATTAAACAAACCATACAACAAATAAATGAAAACATTAACAACAAAAATATAATAAAAAACCTGAAAATAACAAACACAAAAATACGTAAAAAATACTCGTAACATAAAATTAGATGTGGTGTATCATCGATTATTCTTATGAAAACATAGTTAAAACATTATAAAAACATTAAAAAAATATGAAAATAGTTATAAACCATTTTACAACAAATAAAAAAACACAAACAACAAAAAAACATTTAAAAAAATGATAACATATGTTCATTAACGTAAAAGAAAAGGCATATATCGATTGTTCCTACGTCACATCTCTAAACTAAAAATATATCGATATATAGTATTGATAACAGGGTGCACCGTATACCGAAGTTCAGCCGCAAGCTATATTTAAAATGGAGCCTCCATGAAGAAAGAACAAATACATAATCAGGCCTGGCCTTAAGTATAACTAATGTATATTTTGAAACTGACGCAGTTTGATTTTATTGATGTTTAGGTTGTTAATGAATAGTAATATTTTATTTATTTCTTTTAAAAGGAACAGAAAGTAAACATGCAAAAGATAGAAAAGCAGATTTGATCAACAGGTATAGAGTACATGAAAAGATAGATAATTATTAGTAAGAAATACCACACCGCTCATTATCAAGAATAAGTTTATAAGGAAACCCTAACCTTATTCATATTCGAGTCTGGGAAAGGAACTTCTACATTACTTGGAAGTATGTCAAAAAAAGATCACACCATTCATCAAAGATGAATTTTGATAGATTAACAATATGACTAGAGTGCAAAAGAAAATTTAACTGAATTTAAAGAAAATAAAGAAATTTCAGTCTCAATCCTTGGTTGGCCTTAAGTATTTTAAAGTTTTCAAGTAAATTTATCTTACTGTTTTCCCAAGGATTCAAGGAAAAACCTCACTCATCAAAAAGTTAAAATTTCCCAATTGTTCAATTTTTTTTCTAAAAATTTATGACATACTATACACTTGTTTTATAGTGTACATTATGCCATAAATTAATAATATTAAACAATAAGCCTAAATAGGTTCATATGATTGATTTTAGGTCATAAGTTTTATTAAAAATCAGGATGTCAAGAGGAGTTGACAACTCTATCTTCCATGACCATTTAAGTGTAATTTTTAAAGAGAAACTCCAGTAGAAGGAGGTCATGCTGACAAACACAATGATAAGAGACCAGGTAGTATGCCTTGACTCCAAGGTATCTGTTTTGTGTTACACGTCCCCTATACCATTGGCAGAAAAAATTAGAACTAACCCTCTAATAGTGTGACTGAAAAGAGGAGTGAGGACGACCAAGAGAGGGGACAGTTATACACCCACACATATGAATCATTGTATCAAGCATACTAAGAATGATCAGAGCTGTTAAGAGCTCTAACCACCTCTAATGGTGAGGGGAAAGAATGATAAATAATAAAACTATGGGAGTGATCAAATTAATCAATTTGATGGGTCATAAAACAGCATCCTGATCTAAATTTTGCATTAACCTGGATTTCTAGGTCTTCTGAGAGTAATTATAAGTCAAGGTAACAAATAGTCAATGATAAATAAGCCATAATGCAACTAACTCATGTTGTGAACCTAATATAAACTTACTTAATGTACATAAGGGCTTTTTGCATGGTTTAATCAATAGACCAACTTTAAACCTTAAAAAAGATCAGAATCTCTGCCTATACAGTGTCTAGGGATTCAACTAAATGTTGATATAGAACATCTCTGTTAATACCAAAACTATCGAATCGCGATTGTTATAACAAATCTAGTAAACAAATTGAATTTAACTAACCAAACCTGACCTCCAGCTCAACAGGTTGAGAGAAATGTAAACAAAATTTTGGACTACATTACAGCAAATCAAAGGTTTCAATTGATGGTGTAGGAGAAGAGCCATTTTTGAGGCCATTTTTTGGTTGCTTGATTTATCAAGCAGACAAATAATGGACTATGACTCTTATTTAGTTACCCTTAATTCGATTTCAAATTTAAAAAAATCAATTATGTTCCTTGAAAATTGCTTGTTTCCCAGACAAACAATTTTTTATTTACAATGGACAATATTGCAGATGTATGCAAGATTATAGGCAGACTTATCATAGAGTGATATGATAGATCAACCTTAAAAGATTGGGTTTCAGTCTGTCCTATATACAACTAACAATACTACGGGACAATGCTAGAAACTGAAACTACAAGATAACCCAAGTTCAAATTGAATAAATCGACCCTAACCCAAACAGGGTTACCTGCATTGGTGAGCAAATGTAATATGTTATAGAATTAAAATGTAAATAAGCTTTAATGTACAGACAAACTGATGTGAAATGAAACAGCTACAAGATAACAGGCAGTGACACACAAGGAAACATAAACAACCGTTAGATAACAACAGAGCTAAGTAGCATCCAGGGCAGTATAAACAGAGTGAGAGTAATGATAATGAGTAAGAAATAGTAAATTGATAAGTAATAGCTACAACACTGATAACTCTACCCATCCATCAACGTCTTGCTCTTACCCAAAAATCGGCAGAGTCTTTGTCCCGTTGAAGGAGTTCTTGAAAAGGGATACTACAATTAGCTACGAAGTCGTCGGGAGGGATGGCAGCGTCGTGAAACACAGTCAGTCCCAGGCTGTCGGCGTTCTGAACGTCGTGGACGAAGTATTCGTTCCAAACGGGGTCGTTGGTTTTGGGCTTGGTACTGGACCTGTCCAAATGGTTCTCGTCCACGTCTATCGAGACGTAGGGATCGATGGGTTGGTCTTCGGGCCGTCCGAACGCCATCATATTATGTCTCTTCTGAAAATCGGTCGGCCTCAACCCGCAAGCCTCGCATATTTTCACCCGTAGCGTTCCGCTGAACATTTGCCTCGCTATCAGGGTGTCCCCGATCCGCCCGTCGGGACCGACCTATCACTCACGTAACTAAACACTCAAATTGCCACATTAAAACACTACTAAAATTCCACCGAAACCAAAACATTTCGGACAGCCATTAAAGTCGATCCATATAATATAAAAAATTAATAATAACTGAACGCTGTAAAATATCAGCGACGACAGAGCAGCTAACGTTACGTCACAAATTCCATAAACCTCCCACCAGTTTTGCCAAATGTTTATTTCTAAATACAGACTTTAAAATTTAGGGCGCCAGAATCATTCTCAAAGAAGTTATGAACTAAATTCAATTAATTTCGTTTCAAATTTATCCCACGATTATATAAATTTAGGTAGAATGCAATTAAATAATCTCATTACTACATAAATAAATCAAAAAAATTCAAGATAATTTTAGTTGTTCATATATTTTTATTACATAACCAGCAATACAGAAATGCACTGCAGAATTGAGACTACCTCAAATATGTCAGGCGAATTATAATCCTTATTTTAACATTTCATCTTTTTGTAAAACATTGAAACTTCTTTTAAACACTATGTACAAATTTTTCTAAAAATATAATTAGGATAATGCTAGCTGAGCTATTTCATTGTTTAGTATGCATAGCTCGGCATGATTTTGATAAATATAGCATAATGCTACATTAATTTAAAGGTTTTAACACCCCCTTCCTCAAAAAAATAAACTTTTTATTTAAGATGGACCTGCAGATTTTTAATTTCCATTGGTTGAACATACATTAAATGAACAGGCTGTATATCATCGGACAGCAAAAATAAACAAGCAGCTAAATTGAATCTAAAAGTTGCTCCTCCTTTCTTGATTTCACCCATGCAATGGAATCCTTTTTTTATTTTGATCTAAGTAATGTAAATTGCAATTTTGTATATAAAAAAAGCTTGATTCACATTTGAATGAGTATGATGTCTTAAGCAAAGATACGATAAAGTAGTTATCAGAAGGCTTTTTATCAGTTACACTAAAGATGATACATACCCTGACCAAAAAAAGGAGTGGAGCTATCTTTATTTAGCTTATCAACAATCTTATAGAAATCACTCGTCTTTCTTTAATATTCATAAATTTAATTGTTTTTAACTGCTTATGGAGCCTACGCTAATTCAAAATTTTTACATTATTGGTATTGTTTAAAAGATCCCATCAACTCAAATATTTACAATTTCTAAAACCCTAGGTTCTTGAAGACTAAAAAAATTAAGATAATACGGATAATCAGGGTGGTCTGTAAACCAATCTGAAACAAATTGGATGAATGAGTAAGATTTGAGTGTGTAATTTGAAGGCTTTGTGTTAGCAATGCCACATAATGACCACCAACTATTTCTAAGCAGTTAAAATCTTAACTGTTGTTTAGTTTGAATGCTAAAAGGATTTATGCTAAATGTATGGAAATTATTTGTTTAAAAATATGCATATAAAAAAATTGGGCCTAATTATATTTTTTTCTTCTGTTTATTATTTAAACCAATGCTAGATAATATCTGTAGATTGTCTTTATTTTTTTCTCGTAGTAATAAATTAACTAGAGCTTAGTTGAGTAATTAATGGATTTTTAATTTGCAGTAAACTACTACTATTAAAAAAATTGGCAGCGTATGTATGATATTGTAAGCATAAACACCAACAGGCATAAAAAAGTAAAGTAAAGTTATGCATAAAATGCAACCATATTAAGTATTCTATCAGATATTTTAAAGCTTAGTATTCAAGCTAATGCTTTTTTTCCTATAATAAACAAAGTATAATTTTCAGATCTTCTCTTGCACCTCTACCTACAATATATTTTATCTTCATCACTTATATCACCTAACAAAAGTCATAGATAGAAAAGTTTTGCTTCACGGGTCAGAAATAAGCATCCACATAAATGTTTTCGAAATACAAACTCCAAAATTAAATTTGTTGAACTGTTGCAAATTAATTAAGTTATTGTTTTGCAAGCCTTGCGTTTGGATATTATTTTAATTTATAGAAGTCCAATTGATTTAAGTATGAAAATTATTTAATCGATGGTAACATAATTTTTTGTGCTTATGACAGGCCCTACTTAACATGTTGGCTTGGGCACCTTTGTGTCTCTATCTTTTTATTAGAGATATGAAAGTAATGAAGGGAGAGGCACACAATTGTCAGAGGCTTATCAACCACTTTAAGGCTAGACAGCTTTTAACATATTTTTTATAGCTGAGAAAATTATTATTTTTATAATCTCCTGACCTCAGAGAACATAATTAATACATGGCTAATGATTTTATTTATCATACCTGATGTACACATAGTGAAACTGAATAGAATAGAAACAACTCATTACGAATAGAACCAAGATGCACTTTGAACTTAATTTTTCACTTTTTTCTCATTTTTTTAGTCAAATTTTAGGCATACTAAATGCTATTTTTAGTTTTTACTGCATAGGTAATAAAACCATTCTTTACAGAAGAAACCCATTGTAAATTCTGAAATTGCAAAACTATATTTTCTCAATTCTTAACAATCAAATAAGACCATGGTTTCATAGATCTTAGATTGAATAATGTATTCCCTTTTATTATAAATAGGTATATTAAAAAATTATGGCTGTGGTTTATAAGAACATAGATAAGACGAGTTTATAAAACATATTCATATAAGCATCATGTTTCATTGATGTAATTTTATTTTATAAAGACAGCTTGCAGATATATTTACTAAACAAAATATCATATTTCTTGTTCATTTCTTTCGTAATTGTATATTCATTTTTATTGACTGTATAAAATATACTTACCATCATGCATAATATGGTATCCAGACAGCCTGATGCAGTTTAAGAAAAATTCATTTAAATAAAAAAATCCAAACCACAGGTAAACATAATTTAAATTAATAGCTTAAAAGCAGTATAAAAGTATATTATTAATTTTTTTTAATACGAATTCGTTAGGTAGGCTGAAATCCATAATTGCTTTATTTTCCACACATAAATAGGAAAATGATAATTTATACTGAAATAAATTTTGAAATAGTAAATTGTTGACTTAAAGAGAAAGTCAACTTTATACTATATTTATAACCTTTGATGAATTGTGTAATTAATTTTTAATTCTGGATTTAGGATGTATAATTTTCTTATTTACTTTGTATATTAATTAAATAAATAAAGATATTTGATAAAAAAAAGAGTTATGGACTCAACAGTCCATAACTCATTCACTTAAGACATGTACAGTAATTCAACAATATGCCAACTGAACAATCGAATTAGGGTAATCAATCATCATATAAAGATAATTCAGCTATAATTCAAAACCAAATCAAAACTCAAGTTGAATAGGTCAGCATCAAAATTTTATTGCTTTGGTAAAAAATCCCCTGATATTGAAAGGGCTCGACCAATTCAAAGCCCCATATTTATTTAACAAAATAACATTCCACAAAATAAAATTTAATCATTCAATTTCACAATTAGATCCATAAATAATCAAGAACCATTCACGGCAAATGAATTCTTTTTTAAAGATAAATATTTTTAAATAGTAGAACATGTTTTAAAATTAAGATTTACTAATATTCAAGTAACATATTTTTATTATGTTGCTAGAGGAATATATTTCTTAAAGAGCAATATAATTGTTGTAATGGAAAGAAAAACTTCACTTAAAAAAAAAGAATATATTTTAAGCTATAATTTCTTTTGATCCCATTTGGATCATCTTTCACCTTAAGCTATCTAATTGCACAGGTATTACATTAAAATAAGTTACTTCCTCATATTTTTATGAGGAAATAGCGATATGGTTTTAAGTGGAGATGTTAGTATTGGTCTATGGAGGTAGTAATGATCCAAAGTGGTTGTAGTAATGGTCCAAAGTGGTGGTAGATATGATCCAAAGTGCTATTGTCTTTAACTCTTGGCAGGATTTTAAAGTTAGTAGCCATAGATTAACTGAATTCAAGTATGCCTTAGACCATTTAGGCATCTTGAGGTTCAGTATGATATAAGGGTATCTATAAGACATGGGATTAAAATACTTTATTTAAAAACATCTTCTCGTTTTATTCACCCAACTGATTTGGTGGAATCAAAAGAGGAATTATGGAATTTGAGTAAAAAGTAAATACATAAAGCAAATCTGTCTAGGGAGTAAAGAATAAGTCAAATATTCAATAAAGTACAATAAAAATACTCTAAGAATAATCCCACTTGAGCCAAGTAGTGTTTCTTTCAGTAAAACTAATTGCTAGATAAAAATAGAAGCCTGCATTGTTTTATGGCAAGCCAACTTCTTTATGAAGATTACTAAATTCTGCATTATCCATCGGCTTCAGTTCCTCTATAAAACTATTTAAATAAAACCATGGTACATAATATGCATTAAAAAAAAAGAATATAGTTTTGCAATTTTATTTTTACAGAAACCAGAGAAAATATAAGAAATGGCCTAAATATGAATGAACTCTGGTTACAGTTGTGTTCACCTATTCACATAGAGAGAGATATACATAGATATATATAGATATATTTGAGGATAGAAGTACTGAAAGAATCATATAAAGGTTTGGTGAGGGGGAACGACAATAGCCTATATAAAAATAAAACTTAGTAAGTAGTGCTATATTTTGTTAACAGTACACCAGATGTATACTGGTGACATGCTCAAAATAAAAAAAAACAAGATGTTTTAAACAGGATACTAAGATAGGGAATTAAATTATACACCTTAGGTATTCACACTTATAATATAGTACACTACAGTATGTATACCTGGTGGAACATTTCAGATGCACCAAGATTAAATTTACAACTTTGTGGAAAACGAGGTCCTAAACTTTCGAAATAGTTTCTACTCAGTGCAAGTTGACTCATGCCAGTTAAAGTTATTCATCATTTTTTAGTTACTATTACCTAAATTTAACTATTGGTAACTGTGAAAAGGTGAACTCTATGCAAAATATTGCATACATGGTACAATATGGCCAGCAAACAATATGCATACTGTTCATGAAAACACCTTAAATTCATAGAAATTAAATTCCAATAAATCTATATTATTTAGTTCACCGAAAAACATGTGTGTATTGCTAGACATACATAATGATCCTTGTTTGAAATATTAAAAAAGTAATCTGTAACAGATATCAATAAATAGCTTGGTAAATATTACTGGAATATGGTGAAATTGGTATCAAGTATCTTAGGATTAAATTTATCTTTTCCAAAACAGCTAATACAGTCAAATTCTTCAAATTTGCCTTTTTAAAGTTGCCTGAATTAGTGACAAAATTATCGCACTTGGGTAATAGTCACAAAATAATGGTCAATTTGAACTCATATGAAGTGAACTAGATACCAGACCACCACTATTAGATACCATTTTTGAAAGTTCAGGACAATATTTTCAAGGATTATTATTGATGGCATGGTTATTTAATAAAATAAAAATGGCAATAAATAAGGGTTGGTTTGACACGTAAATTTCCATTCTCCTACTAGGTAAAATTTGGTAATTTTACAGTAATAGTCACTTAAACAAAATAAAATTGATAATTGTGGTATTAAAGTATTACTGCTAGCTTGAAAATATTGTATCTATTATAATGATAAGACAACTTGCTACACCAGGTTGTTTTTAATAAATAATTTTTATCTGTGTGTGTTGTAGATTGGAATGGATCCATTTTTTTCAAATAAATTTTTCAATATTTTTTTATTTATATAAATAAAAAAAATTATAAACTAATAAATTTTTAAATTTTACAAATAAGATAAAAAGAAGCCTGCAACCTCTTAGCCCCTACCTAGCGTTACACAAATGTCATTAACACTACGTTTCAGGACATTAAGAAGGTTGATTTTCGAACCAAGTTTCATCGTGATCCAAGAAAGCATTCGAAAGTAATTGTGCCCTATAGAAAATTTAGGAACAAATTCTCATTCATACACACACACAAACCTCAAAAATATTTATATATCCTTGGTCAGTCCCCTCTCTCAATGGTCACCTCCCTTCTTCATGACCCTAATCTCAGCGAAAATTCGCTAAAAACACCTAAATATCTATAATTTAACCCTTTTTAAGCACGCACTAGAATGTAATGTAATAACTTAACAAGAAAATGATTAAAAATAAGGCTTATTAGGGTGTTTTTAATTTGCTATTTATAAAAGTGTTGACCTAAAAGAGAAGCGAATACAGTATGATTTGCATGATTGGTCTCCATCACTATTAAAGTGATGGAGACCTTTATTCACTACTTAAGTGAATAAAGTAGGGTTTCATAAAACCAGAGGTTATGAATTTATTAATTTAATTAATTAAAATTAATTGTTTTAGTGATAATTTTATTTGAAACATTAAAAAAATCAAATGGAAAGATGCAATTTGTAACAGAAGGATAAAATATTTAATAAAAATCAACATGGTAGATTTACAGCAAATTGTTTAAAACTTTAATGAAATAGTTAATAAAATGATATTGATAGATGATATTGTAAAGCACTGAGTTTATAAGTCAACTTTAAATTAATCTAAAAACCAGATTTTAACTGACACTCTTAAATAAAATAATTTAAATATTTGGTCCATTAAAATACTTGGGAGTGTCTCTTAATAGCACTCTTAACTGCAAAGCTCATGTTAATGTGTAAAGCAGTAAACTTCCATCTATTTTATTCTTGCTACATAAACATATTTTAACTTTAGGTATTGATACCATGAAGCTTGCTTACTATGCGCATTTTCATTCATGTATGCTCAATAAGGAAGATGCATAAATTTTAACCTATGGATTTTTTGTTTTATTAGGTTAATCGAGGTAAGAAAAAAAATTGAAAATATTAAATGCACAAATTTTTACAACCAATTAAAAAATATTTAAAAAAGTAAGATTCGCGGCAAACAGCTACACTTGGGTTGTTTAGTTGATTGGTTCATTTCAAATCTCAAGCTCAATGCTAAAACTAACAAATGTTCAAAACCCATTTTTAGTTATACCAGTTTTCATTGTATTGCAAGTTAAATTTAATAATTATAACCTTAACTTATTCTTGAAGGAGGTTTTAATAAGGTTACACAGAGCCTCAGAGATTTTTCAGGCCTCTCAATGTATTTAGATGGCTATGCCCCCACTGGTATATATCTCTAAGTGTTAAGCAACAAATGACTAACCACAAAAAGTTCTAAATAAATCCGCTGTGGTGCCATACAGTCTTGCCTTGAACAACAGTAAATTTTAAAAATTACAGTGTATCGACGACCTTAAAAATATTGACAGCTCAGTTTAGGCACCACCGATTCTAAAAAAAAAAAATCCCTACAAAAAGGCAGCGGGGAAAAAACTTTGTAAACAAATCAGATTATGTTACCCGTGTTTTCTTGGCGATGTTTCTACAATTCTTTGGTGTAGTTTTATTATTTAGGAATTATGCAAATGTGGAAAAAAATGAATTGTGAAGGGAAATAATTAACACAAGAAGAACCACAAACGAAGTGAACGAATGCCGGGAAGGAGGTTATTTCCCTACAGGGGTTATGGGAGTAGGGATTTTTTTTCTCTTTCAAGAAAGGGGTTGGCAGCGGCTTCTCTGATTGGTCGATCCCCAAAATGCATATGACCTTGGGGATTTTTATACTTGACGATACACTGTAATTAAAAATAATTGGAATACTAAAAAATGTTGCGAGTGCTATTATTCATTACGTGTAGTATACTTTTAAATAAAAATATTGGCAAACATGCATCTTCCTCATTGTAATAAAAGATAGGGAGCAGCCCCCGTAGTCAACAGTATTTTCATTTGGCAAAAAATGCTCTCAAAATCATAAATAATGCTAACCATGCCTCTAAGTGTAAACAATAATTTATTGATCATAAAATCTAACTTTTCATTCAGCCTACATGTGTGTGTTAAAGCAAAGTATGATGAAGGGAAGTTCAATTATATTAAGTACCAAAATTATGGCACTAGATATATTGCCAACATCAATATTCCTACTTGTAGGCTCAACAAATCACATCAGTCACATGATGGAGTTACTTCCACCCAAAACTTAAAAAAAGCATGAAACAGTGTTCCTCGAGAAATCCTGTGTTATCGAGTATTTAGCTGATAACTTAGAATTCCCACACTAAATATTTAGTATTTGTGATTTAATGTTGTTTTTTTTTTGTTGTATTTGAATTTTAAACAAATTTGTTATTCAAGTTCTGCTGTTTGTGTAATAAATAATTTATGATCAAGTTTCTTTTTTTCAATGTCATTGTAAAATTTTGACAATCTAGAAACTTTGTTTTAAAGTAACCTTAAGTACGTAAATAAATAAATAAGAGAAGATATGAGAATATATTTAATACAATAACACACTTAACAAACATCCTTACAACAAAATTTTGTGTCATAATTCTATGGCAAAAGGGTTATATCACACCTTACCAGATTCTTAGTAACTCTAAAAAGTATTTGTTACTTTGCTAAAACACGATTGATTCCAAATTACTATCACTGAACATTAAATTTGTATCATAACTTTAATCTAAACTGGTATACTTTGAAAAGAAACTAGATAACTAAGACACTATATTATTTATTTTGAAGGATGTGAAGGTGCTGACTACAGCACCAAAATTCTCCATGTTTATGGATATAGGATATGAAGTATCATGAGCTTTTCCCCACTAAATATTGAATTAAGCCAAGTATATACCTGATATGTTCTGAGAAGACCAGATCAGCTCTTTAATTGAAACACCTCCTCACGGTGCAGGTGCAAGACCAAGTCTTTTTTTGAGGAGTTCACACTTCTGTTTTTTGTATTCAAATTTATTGTGTGTAATACGTTGTATTGTAAAAATGAATAAATAAATAAACAAGAAATTAGATTGACTAAAATCATGTTTTAATGAGAGACCCATTGGCACATAATTCCCTTCCAATCCTTAATATTCCTTAAAAAAGTTAAATCTAATCAAAATAAGCTTACCTTTCATAGATTTTAAGTTCGGCCAAAACAATCCATATTAGAATTAGAAAAGGAAAACAAAAAGTCAATAAAAAACCAAAAATTGAAATAAAGACAAGATCTCGTGGCATCTCAAAACTGTTGAAGCATGTACCATGACAATATATAAGAGTTGAGCATCCTCTTGCAGCAATCAAAAAAGAACAGAAATTAAAATTTAACCAGCAGGATAGATAATTCATCAGCAAGTTGTTTTAAAAAGGTTACTATTGAATACAACTTCAATACTAAATAGTAGATGATATAAATTAAGAAGTCCAGGAATATCCCTCCACAAAGTTGACCAGTATTCTTCTTTTAAAGACAGATATTCTTCATATTTCCTTAGGAAATAAATGTCTTTTTTAAGTGTCCAGCAGTTTAGATTTTAAAATTTTTAGGCATATTGTACAAAAGTTTTAAATTTTTTACCCTAAACAATATTTTCACACTAATTAATCAGACATTCCAATTTTAGTGCACTAAAGAAGTCAAGTAAAATTTCTTTAAATCTCATTATTGTAATTTACTTTTGCAATGTAATATAACCAAAAATATTAATATCTAATAGAGAATTGATAGACACAAGTAAAGATATGTATCCTCAAGAATATATGTAAAATCATAGCGGAGAAGCTTGTAGAAGAAAATTTGGATACTGTGTTCGTGTAAAGATGATGCAAATCACAATGGAAAAGCCAAAATTTTTATTTTCTTTTTTATCTTATAATACAGCTTAATATACATAGAATATAAGTATTAACTTATTACTAGCTCATTGCCAGTTCCTTGTAAAAATTTACATGTTATTCAAACAAATATCCTATCACTCTATCTGGTATTTTTTACGTATTTATTTATACTTTTTTTTAACAAATGCTATATATAAACTGTAAGTATAATTATTATATTAAAACTTATTGATGGTATCCATTTGAAAACAGAAATAGCCAGAGGTTAAATGGTATTTAGCAGGTATTTGTACAGAAACAAATGCAGTAACGTATGAAGTGAGTATTTCTACAAAAAAGAAAAAGAAATAACAACTTTATTGTCTTGTTAGTTTTTCTTTTTTAATTATAAAAATAAAAAGTGTCTGTAAAATATTTAAAAAAATATATACAAAGCCAGAATAGAACTTAAATTAATAAAAGCAGACTTAGATAAAAATGAGCTACAATTCTGGTAGCTATCGGGTAAATCTATCGTAAACTAACCTAGTGATAGAATGTGACTGATAAAAACTTGACGAATAATCAAATATAGAATTAGCACGGTAAGAAATGAAATCAAGAAGTCAAAAATAAAGTGCAAAAACTTAAGGAAGTCAAAAAAATAAAAATTGGGATAAACCTGGCATCTTTCAAAGATGATTTTTCTACCTTTCAAATGAGATACAAAAAAATTATAAATAAAAAAATACACATGGCATTTCAATTTGTTAACATTTTCATATTAAATTTACACTTTATGGAGCATTATTAAGAAGATTATTGTAAAGAATACAAAGTGTACTATTTAAATCTAAAAGGAAAATAAAAAACCATAAAGTAATATATTATTTTACGCAATCAGCACAAATCACGTCCAATATTAATATGAAAAATAATAAAATAATGAGGAATGTAAAAATAGAGTAAAAAAGAAAAGATTTGGTGCTTGGATGCACCTCATCTAAAAATGTTAACATCAATAAAATAATCATAATCATACAATTCTTATTGCTCTTTACTCAGAATAAAAACATAAAATATAATGTAAAAAAATATTTATTAATTTAAGTAAAAGATAAATAAAAAATCATTTATTTTGTTATAATTCGTTATTATCTGCACAAACTTTATATGAATTGAAAAAATCTCTTCTAATAATCATGAGATCTCATTTAGAAATAAAAAAAGGAAAAAAAGTAGTCAATAAAAATTAGCTACCAGAGGGAGAAAAACTATCTTAGTTATCAATATTATTAATAAATAATAATCATTAGAGATTAAAAAAAGGAACTCGTGACTTAAAATAAGCTGGTTTTTCCCTTTTCTTTAACATTGCAATTTTAAGTTACATATTATCATAAAATACATATATTGATAGAAAAAAATTACCTAACGTAAACAAATCTTAAATCTATAAAAACTGACAATTTGTCTTAGAAAATAAAGAAAAGTTATACCTAATAAAAATTGAGACAAAAATGAAAAAAATATATATAATCACAGGCTGACAAAAGGCAAATGTTGGCAGCTATTGAACAAAATACAAAATAAAAAAAGGTAAATTACAATGTTAAACAATACTGTAACAAAGAGAATCATGTCTCATAGCACATCATAATTCAAGTAAAGAACAATTTTAAATTATTATTTATTAAATAAGTATAAAACAAATAAATAACTCAACACAAAAAACCAACATTACATTGGCCTTCGGAGATGTAAAGAAGTTCTATTAAAAAAATTCCATATCGAAACAACTTTCATTCAAAGTACAAAGAAATGTTTATTTTTGTTAATTAAAGGCAATTATCACTCGTCATCATCTTCTTCCTCCTCTTCCTCTTCTTCACTCTCCTTCTTTGTATTTTCTATCTGACTAACTGGAGTTACTTTGCCCTTTTTTTTGTACTCTGTCATTTCCTGTAATCAAACAATGGGACACTTTAGAAATTGATTGAGGTACATATTAAAATTAAAATAGGAACAAAATTGAGAGGCATGAGTTAACCACATCATGATTATGATGTATATATATAAGATATGTTGAGTGTAGTAGTACTCCCAAAGAGGGTATATAAGAAAATTTAACAAATCAACATCACAACACAGCCAACATGACTTTTCAAACATTAATCACACTTACAATACTTAATTTAGATTGATTTATGTAAATCAGTTTTAAATAATGTTTCTATCAGAAGCATTACTTATTTCTTTTTATTTATGATATTAAAACTTTCCAAAAAGATGCCTTAGCAAAAATTTGCTAGTAGATAGATTATTGTCAGTAAAAAATTGGCTAGCTACAATATGTAAAAATTTAAGAAAGAACTAATAAAATTATAAAAATAAGTAATTCTTACTCTGTCATATCTAGCTTTATCTTTATCAGCCAATTCTTCAAATCTGCTCTTGAGAGATGGCTGAGCTTCAGACCATCTACGGCCAAGTTCTTTGGCTATGTCTCCGACACCATATTCAGGGTTAGCTTCCTTAACTTTACCTCTCTCGTCGTTGCAAAACCAGAAAAATGCAGACCTAAACAAACAATACATAATAAGTCAATAAAAGAATAGAAAATCCAGACCATTTATACTTGGCAAAAACAGAGAGGCATACCTGCTAAGGTCATAACTTTTTTACATTTTTAGTATAATTATTTTGCTATAATTTACTTTTGAACAAATACCTAAAAAATTGTGCTTACGAGATCGCCTTTTTAATGAAAAAAAGGCAGGTACAGATATGTACCAATATAACAAATCTAAATTCTACAAGTTCAAAATATGTGCCGTTTAAACATATTTATCCTTAAATATGTTCTTATTTTATTTTTATTTCAGCGCTTAAACAGTGTAAATTAAGACAATTAATATATATTATACCACTTTTACGCACCCTTTAATTTAAATTGAGTAAAGATTTTACTGATAATTATGAAATTTTAAATAACAATATTTTAAACCATATACTTTGTTTTTAAGTGTATATATAATTAAAGAATAAATTAAAAAAACCTTTATGAGACCAAAATGATTTTTAGATTGTTACTGATGGTATGAATTTGTCTCCAGTCCAATTTTTTAGTTAGCTAGTATTGCTCCTTTACTAGATGGCTAAGAATACTACTAAAAAAGAGGTTTTAAATAAAAATCAACTATATCTCTTTAAATATTTGGCATTATTAGCTAATAAAATTGTATTAATAGGTATGAATTATGCACTGTGTTATGTCTATTAGATTTAGACACGCAAATTGTGGGAGATCTCAGCGCTCTAATTGATTCCCTCCAATAATTCATGGCAGGAACACACTGCTACCAACTAGCAACCAACCAATTACTCGCACTAGTATAAGAGACGTCATAAAGTATGATTAAGTTTAGCATGGCTAATTATTTGTCATTCTTCTTGAGATTCATGTAACTTTTCTAAAGAAAAAGTTTAAAGTAATTTATTTTAATTTTACACATAAGAAAGACTATTCCAGTGTTGCCAATCTTAGGAATCAAAACTAGGAACTTTTTGTCTGTGAAAGGTGTTGGCAATGTTACCAATTTTTGACTCTAATATGGTGTTGAGCATTGAAAATTACGAGGTATACAATAATAAATTGTACTAATACTAAGAAACTGACAAAACACAGTTATCAATTTCTTTGTCATTATTGAGGAAAAATAGTAGTCACAGCCTATATACTTAAAAAAACTAAATATAAACAATGAAACATCTGTCCATAATAGAAATATCAAGGCATAGCAACAGTCAACCAATAATGGTTAACATAGATTTAGCATAATAATGCTTAAGCGAAAACAGAACTGACAATGAAGAAGGATAGCTAAAATCATCTTCATTCCATTTATAATAACCAATAAACTGGACACTGTATTTACTTCTTTAAGTATGTCTTGTCTGAGGCTTTTATGCTGCTGTTTTGATCTAAGAACAGGTTTATGTTGACTATTACTATGCCTCTACTTTTCATACTATAAATTATAATAAACGAACTCTACATTTGATTCACAACTTGTGCTTATATTAAATTTTGACAGATACAAAAATTTAAACAAAATAATATAATCAAACTTACCAGAATTCAATTTGATAAAAAAACTTACTACACAACACCGACATTTAACTTAAATAAATACCAAAATAAAACCATACAAAACTATTTCAAAAACTTACAGAGCTCTTTTAGGAGCATTGGGATCTTTCATTTGCTTGCGTTTCTTAGTTCTTCTACCCTTTTCATTTTCTGAAGGAGTATAATCTTTCATTTCTGTTTCATATCGCTTCTTGTCTTTTTCTGCTAACTCATGAAACCTCTTCTTTTCTTTATCTGACATGGTCTGTGAACATTAATAACATAAATTAATGGAAATACAGACAATAATGCTGCATAGAATAGAATACACTTAAAATATAAATTCAATGCAGTGTTCAGAAAGGGCATTATGAATATTTTTTTTATTTCCAAAAAACAACTCCATAATTCTCCATAACTCTTGGTACTGAGTAATAAGAGTAAAAATCAGGTATGAGGCACCTCGGACTCGGAACATGTCCTCACCACATCGGATTAGCAACACTCATTCTCATATCACTTCGGAATTGCAAATTTGTATTGCAGTGCATCTAACTGTCTGAGAACGAGAGACGAGTCTTCTAACAGAAAAAAACACCAGTTTGATTCCCAGTAGTCAACCTTCCAGATACTGACCACACATTTGATCCTATTTAACATTTATGATCCAAAAAACCATGCATATACTAGCTGTATTGAAATAAAACTTCGTATACATATAACCTACAGGGATATACAATAAACTCATTCCAAATTCCAACTTAATTGAAATAGGTTTTGATTTTTATAAAAGCATTTACGAATCATTCGATAAATGTTAAATAAACACTAATAATTAAATGAAGTGGGTGCATTTGAAAATCTTACATAGTTTTACATAAAAATAATATATGAGGAAGTAAAAACGCCAATAGAAGAGTGCCAACTTATAAATCATAGATTTTTTAAAATTTAACTCTCTAGCATAAACACACTGGGAGCTACGATGATAATAGACTCACACATACATACAGAAAACCGAGTAAAAATTACTCAGAAGATCATAAAAACGCTTGTATCGGATTTTCAGATGAAACTCCGGTTTGGGATTTTAAATGCTAACACATAAAATTCCCTATATAACTACGGTAAAAGTGATGAAAAGGAAAGAATATAAAGGAGGGCCGTGGTTTTGAGGCTCTTTGCGCCAATGATAACAAAATATATAATATTCATTTATAATCCTTGTATATCATCTATATATAGTGTGACTAGAATTTAAGGACCCAAGTATATTTTGAATAAAATCAATAGAATAAGACCAATGCTTGAAAAGTGAAACGCTTAACCATTACAGGGTTATACTAAACCGTAAACGCAATTTTGATTTTCCCTCCTTAGCACAACTGCGTACGCCACTGATACTTCAGGAATTTCCGCGCCGCTTTTACCGCATAGATTAAAACCCAAATATAAAGTAAGTAATCTATGATCATTAAACAAGAGTTAACTGCTTTCAGTTACAGAGAAAGAAATGTCAATAAGTAAAGCATAAATTTTAACTTCATTTGGTTTAATTGCGTGCTTTATTTACTTGTTATAAATAAACATATATATGTTTGAAAATATTGAGTAAGAAGATGTGAAATAAAGGCGCGGGATAGTGAAAGGTCATGATGACCATCGAGCAATACAAGGCTAACTACTCAGCCTGTAACCTTTCCTCGACCAGTTAATTGGATTCGAAAACATATATATGTCAGTAAATAAAATAATTTAGAGTACGGAGAGACTTAATTTGGAGCAAGTAAGGTTTAACATTTACACAGCAAAGTAAACAAAGTGAATTTCTTTGTTGGTCTAGCACAAAGCCATAACTTAGACCGAAACTCGAGATAAATGGTAATAGAAATAAAGCTTTTAAGTTCTTATTAAGTTAAAAGTAAGTTATTAAGTATTCTTTATTTTCCCGCGTTTTTAAGTGAAACCGACGGCAAACATACTGATACAAACATACTAGAACGTAACTAAAAATAGTAAAAATGTCTGCCATCGCAAGTACATTTAGCATCACACATTATTTTTATGTCAACTTCAAATTATTGCCTGGGTTAGAGTGACGTCACTCTAACCAGAAAATGGTTTGTTGAATTCCAACATGATGAAAAGTAAGTTTCTTTCAATTTTTTTGTTATTAACAATTCAAAATAAGGTCCAAAAGCGCCATAAATCAAACGCTATTGCGTAAACGTCATACATCGATATTGTGAAAATATGTCAAAATTTATGAGCTAGACATGATATTAGTGTCAAACAATGGATCAAAATCATCTGAAACGTAAACAAGCCAGGAAGAAAAATGAAATGTTATTGTTAATTCTTAAAATATTCTATTACTTTTAAAATTGTTTGAGGCCCAAGCAACAATATGGGAGCGAAAAGTAATTAACGATTATTATCGATGAGAGTCCAATAATGACGAGTAATTGACGGTTGGTAACGATGTGAGTCCTCATGACAAGTTATTAACGATTCCTACCTATGTAAATCCTAACAACGAGTAATTAACGATTAATATCGATGTCGAATAACTAACGATTGATACCCGTGAGTCCTCATGAGTAATAACCGGTTGATACCAATGACTCATATTGGTCAAGTATGACCAAGTATTTAAGGATTACTACCGTTTAAGTCCTAATAACGATTAATTGACGACTGATACCAAATGTTAGTCCTCATGACAAGTAATTAACGTTTACTGCCGATGTAAATCCTAATAACGAGTAATAAGAGATTGATACCGATGCTAGTCCTTTGATGCCACGTCGGCAATTGATACCCATGTGAGTCCTCATAACAAATAATTAACGATTGACACGCGATATTAGTTTATATGACTATATAGAACTGCCGATGACCCTAAAATCCCAATTTGTTTATCATAACAAAAAAATTACCTTAATTTTAAAACAACTTTAATCTCCATTAGATTAAAAGCAAGTTATTTTTTAAAGTTTTCAACCAAGTTTTAGGTGAAGTGGGCAAGGCATCTGTGTATGGGGGTGAGAGTATGGATTGAGGATGGCTCACAGTGGTTGGCGCTATGCTGTATGCATCGATCGCATACCCCTTTACTAACAAGCCTAGAGCTTTTACCGAAAACACCAACTATATTCAAACTAAACAGCTTTAAATAATTAAAATAGCATTGTACAGAAATGAACAACCAGAACCACAAAACTATTATTAAAGCGGCTGTAAACTAAATGCTTGACAGCTTATTTATATTAGCTAAGGCTATCCCAGCCGGAGGCTGAATGCTCCACTTATTTATCCAATTGATTGCTTTTTACTTTTCCTCATTTATACCGAAAGTATATAGGAAAAGTAATGTGTTAGCGAATCAATCTGAAACCGAGATGTAGGTGTTTTTAGATCTCCTAAGTGGTTTTTAAAGTTGTCAGTCTGTATGAATGTGTAAAGTGTTATCATCGTATCTCCCAGTGTATTTATGCTAAAAAGTTGAAACTTGGTACAAAAATCAATCTTTGGGTCTAGTCCGACAAATATTTTTTATGACGTTAGTGTCAATAATAATAACAATAATGACAAGGCAAAACTTTTCAAAATACAGAAAAACGTGGAAAAATGGGTGACTGCTTGGAATAAGATTAATATATTATTAAAGCTATTGAGGAGGAATAGGTCCCAAATAATAAAAAAACTAATTGACCTTTCCAAACTTTTTTATTATTTTGGACATATTCTTCCACAATAGCTTTAATAATTTAAAATAGAGGTCCCTATAAAGTTTTTTGTGACTAATATATTGATCTAAAGTCTCAAGACGTATTGCAGTATAAATTTAGCGGTTTGTGTATTCTAAGGGCAATCGAAGCGAACCTCAAGACCTGCTGCAGAATAAAT
Organism: Microvelia longipes; assembly: GCA_018340805.1. Classification (NCBI taxonomy): domain Eukaryota; kingdom Metazoa; phylum Arthropoda; class Insecta; order Hemiptera; family Veliidae; genus Microvelia; species Microvelia longipes. Next base: position 29,883,102 of record JACMZG010001893.1, on the reverse strand, counting down.
TTAGCGATTTTTATATTTTAAGGACAATCGAAGCGAGTCCGAAGTAGTAAGGATGGTCGCAGCGAATCTAATGAGGTGAGGAAAAATTCCGAGATACCCTGTACCCGATTTTTCCTTTTAATTTCGCAAAGAAAACTTTTTAAGTAGTAAAAGTATTATTAAGTAAAAAAAAGTAAGGATAATAACAAAGCAAATACGTGACCAAAACCAATGCCTCCTTAATTCGCTTTATATTTATTATTTTTATAAAAAGTCAAAAATACCAAGAATCATCAAGACGTTCTGTATTCTTTGATAAAATATTTTATTAATAAATCCCTCTTGAATTCTCTTCATTCATGTCGAACCGAATGTTAACCCCTTTCGTCCACTCGTTTTATTTTTAACGTCGTTTTAAATTGTTTTATTTCTATGTTTACTGATTTGATCAAATTGACAAAGTTTTATTTCTATGTTTACTGATTTGATCAAATTTTTTCAAATAAGTAACAAACTTAACTATTATTATTTTATTTGACTTATTGCTGTGAGACCACATAGACAAATATTTATTATAGATAACTAGGCAAACCAATTTTGCCTGAGTAGTATCTTAGCTAACTAACCTAAAACTTAAGGTTGGTTACAACTTGTTTAAAAAAATGTACAATAATAATTCTGTAATTCATTTATATCAAAATACCAAGCAAATGCGAAAATTCTTAGAATAACTCTTACTTGCTAATCGAATTTCTACACCAGAAGATTCAGCATAAATATGGTATGGTGAATATGGTATCAAATATCGCATGATATTGGTATCATTTTTTTGAAATTAAAAAAGTTTCCAAAACTGTAATCAATTTATCTGATGTGTCAAAAAAATTATCAATTAGAGTAATAAATACATACATGTATGTATATATTGGACAATTTGAAGACAGTAGTCGACGAACTGGGGATATGGACCAAGTCAAGAAAAATCTAGGACCGTATTGTCACCATACTACTAATAATTTCATGTTAACGTATCTAAAATGTATTCTACTACTTAAGTATTCATATATGTATTAATAAAACCAGTAATAATTTTATCGTGACATCTAGAATAACTCAGAAATAATAGCTTACTACGAAATAGTGACTAACACCAATAATATTTAGATAAATAATAAATAAAAAGGAACTATAATTCAATTTAAATGCGTAAAATATTGCTTATAGATACATTATAGTACAAATAAAATAGATACATAGAGATATATATAGTTGAGGGGATATATCTCTTTGATTACTAACTCCATTTAATACTTAAGAAGTACAAACTTTCAAATCGACCATTTGAAGGGTAATATTTTGTTTACAAACACAGCAGACATTTAATCTGGACATGTTTTACTAAAAGAAGAACTAACATTGTAATTAAGACTGTTTACGTCGTTTCTACACTTAGAATAACACTACTACACTACTGATAACACGAAAGCCGGTTGACTGGTGCAACTAAGTAATGCTGCCACCTTAACAATATACAATTTTTTTTAAAAAAAAGTTGGCAATACTTCCGGTTTCTGAATTATTATGTTCTATTATTAATTAATGATTGATTATTCATAAAATACTAATATAAATATCGATGCATTACAATATTTAAAGCATTTTAAATTATAGTTTAACGTATTTATTAAAATTATATTAAAAGTAGTCCTCGTCAACTAAATGTAGACTCTTGTATTCCGCCACCATTTGCCATCTAAGACCGGTTTTAATAAATACTCAGCAAATGTTTTAAGTTATAATATTTGTTCTTTACGACCTTTATTCATTATTAGATATTTATGGCACATATTTAAAATAATTTTTTGTTGTCAGGTTGGCAGCATTACTTAGTTGCACCAGTCAACCGGCTTTCGTGTTATCAGTGGAATTACATTGTGTTTACGGCCCTGTGCTCCTTCTATATATAGTATTATTCTAAGTTTCTACATAATATTTTTATACACAATAATAAAGCAAGAGGCGTCTTGGCCGCTTGTTTGTCCTATATCAGTTCTTCAAATTACTAATTTGTATAAGTAGCATACTGCCACGATATAATCGAATTTTCAAATGTATTAGTAAAAAAATCAGGTACGGGGTACCTCGGAACTTTTCTTCATTACATCGAATTCGCTACGCTCATCCTCCCTACTTCGGACTCGCTACGCTCATCCTCCCTGCTTCGGACTCGCTTGGCTCGTCCTCAGAAATACAGTTCGCCATATTTATAATTCAACATGCCTATGGATTCGCTTCGCTCGTCTTCAGATAGTAAATGCATCCGTATCATTCTCAGTCACCCATAAAGCATTGACCACGCTAAATGCTGCTTAATTTTTATGATCCAACAAACATCATAGATATACTTGTCGTATTGAAACGAAACTTGGTGTACTTATTAATTAGGTAATGGTATACACTTGTACTAAATTCCAACACAATCAGACCATTTCCACAAACCACAGTTAGTAAATCTCAATCCGATCGCATCATTTTTCCGCGTTTTATGATTTCTATACATTTTTGCTGAGTCATTATTGCGTGTTAATGACGTCATAAAAAAAATTCTGCTCCGAATAGGACAAATACAGCGGTAAACTGACGCCTAAAACGGATAATTCCGGTTTCATCCCGATTTCAGATTATTGCAAACACAATACTTTTCCTGTATACCTACAGTATAAATGAGGAAAGGTAAAAACGCGATTGGTTCACATTATGTTACACATGTGAATTAATAAAACCAGAACTAATACTGACAATAAAAAAGTAGTGCACGCGTAAAAAAAAATGTCAGCCCCATCTAAATACTTAAGTCCATTTAATAAAAATAAAAATAATTAATTTAAAAATTAATAATAAAAATAATATCTCTCTATTATGTAAATTAGTAAAATATTTTATAGCAACTCATTATTATCAATGAAAGATGTAGTTAATTTTTTATTTTAAGTACAGAGATGTTTCTGAATATAAGAATGAGATAATGACATGACATCTTTATCAATGTTTTGACTTGGCCTCGTCATAAAGCCTTGCTAGATAGTATTTATTACTTTTTCTCATCTCCTACCGTTAGATATGTAAAAATTAATGTATTCGCAATAAAAATCCGAAACTGAGGTTTTACGCGAATCATAAAAATATATTACTAGATGAGGCGTGCCTTATCTCAATACATTGAGAGGCCTGAAACATCTTTAAGGGGCGCTGTATAACCTAATTAAAACCTCCACTAACTGTAAGTTAAGGTTATGATATATCAATCATATTCGGTTTTGTAAAATCAACGTTCTAGTCCAGTATAAAAGTCACTGTAATTTGACTAAAATAATAATAATCGAACGTATTCAGGTAACTTCAATGATTTTTTTAACTCAACTAACAGGGCCCCTCTAGAGATATATCTCTATGAAATGAATTACCTGATCCAAGAAGAGGTATTTACTAAATTGTGTTTGTTAATGTGTGAAAGTCATTGATGACAGCAATAGTTTTAAAAAAAATTCATAATATACGACGAAATTATCAATCATTTGAAATTCAGAACACGTGTAATACTGTGCAAACAAACGTGCCTAGCTTTATTACATTATCAGCATGAGTTCGTTTTTTTACGGAAAGACTAATAATATAAAAAGAATGTGGTCGCAAAACCATATTGTTTACAATATACGTGTATAATATGTACAAATATTTTATTTTCCTATTATTATGTACTACAAAAACAAGATATTGATGTCTTATGTTTAATACTATACTTGAATAGGAAAGTATTATCAGTAAGTTGAGGTTCAGTTTAGATAAGTTAATCTCACAATCAGAATGAGCTTAAGAAATTTATGATAACTTAAAAAGCCTCAATAAAAATGTTGAAGAGGGCATCCTAAACGTCAGAGACGCTTGTATATATTAGTAAAACACGTGGTAAACCAAGTAAAAACTAAAGCCAAGACAAGTGAGTTGGGAGTTGTTTTGAAGGCCCCAAGGTTCACTCAGGTAGAACTTGCAACCGTTAGGTAAGCTAGACCTTCTAGCTTTGTACATTACATTCCCTAATACTTAGTATACAATAAAAATAATTTTAAGCAATAAACCCTATAAATAAAAAGACTCTATTTCACTTAGCAAGCGACCATTGACCTTAGATTTATTTCATTGGGTTTGTAACCTAATTGTGCAAATTTAATTTATAGAATAAAAGTAAGAAATTAACTTTGAATTGTTTTTTGTTAAAATTCGCTTACACATACCAACAACCTCATAAGCACTATTTTCTTAAATCAAATACGTAAAAATACACAGCAACTCATGAGCGTCTTTTCACTCAACAAATTCGAAATTACCACAACAACTACCTCATGCGCGTCATTTTTTCTCAACAAATTGCAAAACTACAATAACAACCTCATGAGCGTCTTTTTCACTCAACAAATTCGAAATAACCACAACAACTACCTCATGCGCGTCATTTTTTCTCAACAAATTGCAAAACTACAATACAACCTCATGAGCGTCATTTTCTCAACAATTTCGCAAAAACACAACAACCTTGTAAGCGTCATTTACTCTCAACTATTTAGCAAAACACAACAACAACCTCATAAGCGTCATTTTCTCTTAACAATTTCCCACAAACAACCTAATCACAGTAATAACGTATTTAGTGCCGGTTTCTTACAAAAAAAACTCATTAACTAATATTTACAATTTAAATTCCCTATACACATGATGGATGATGATTCATAATGAGATGAGACTTCAAAGAATAAAATCAATAAAAAATAAGAAAACTAAGTTTAACGTAAAGGTTAAATAAAAATAATAAAAAAGTTAAGTAAAAAGAAAAAAGTTTTTGATGTAGCACCTGTTGCCGGCTGTTTTCTTTTTACATAAAACATAAAAGGCTCTTATAACACTTTGTAGTTCAACTTTACTTGACGCATTATTTTTTATAAATAAAATAGAAACCGAAACGTTGACAATACAAGCAATGTTTTTGTGTAACGAATTAAGTGTTTATGGGGCTAAAACAAGAATAATATATTTACTGATATATCAGCAACCGCTCCAGGAATATTGGATGTAAATAAAGCTCTAGCTGTTGAATGTAAATAAACTTGGATCAGTTTAGGGTTATTATTGTTTTTCGTTGTGATTACTACTCGACCAGTTCAGATATATTACTTACTGATCGATATAAAAATCCCTTAAACGGTTTAGGGATATTACATGCGTTCTATATGAATCCCGCAACGGTGTAGGGAACGAACTTATATAATATCCTTTTAGATATAATAAAACATGCCCTCCAAAGGTGTAGAGATATTACTATATGAATATCCTCCAACGAGGGATACTTTTTTCGATATGAAACCCTCCAACGGTGTAGGATAACTTGCTTTCGATATGAATATCCCTCCAAAGGTGTAGGGATATTACTTGCTTTTCGATATGAATATCCTTCCAACGGTGTAGGGATATTACTTGCTTTTCGATATGAATATCCCTCCAAAGGTGTAGGGATATACTTGCTTTCGATATGAAATCCTCCAAAGGTGTAGGGATATTACTTCTTTTCGATAGAATATCCCTCCAACGGTGTAGGGATATTACTGCTTTTCGATATGAATATCCCTCCAAAGGTGTGAGATATTACTTGCTTCTATATGAATTTCCCTGCAACGGTGTAGGGATATTACTTACTTTTCGATATGAATATCCCTCCAAAGATGTAGAGATACTACTTGCTTTTCGATATGAATCCCTCCAAAGGTGTAGGGCTATTACTGCTTTCGATATGAATCCTCCAACGGTGTAGGATATACCCTATGAATTCCAAGTGTAGGATATTACTTGCTTTCGATATGAATATCCACTCCAAAGGTAGATATTACTTGCTTTTCGATATGAATATCCCTCCAAAGGTGTAGGGCTATTACTTGCTTTCGATATGAATATCCCAACGGTGTAGGGATTACTTACTTTTCGATATGAATATCACTCCAAAGGCGTAGAGATATTACTTGCTTTTCGATATGAATATCCCTCCAAAGGTGTAGAGATATTACTTGCTTTTCGATATGAATATCCTTCCAACGGTGTAGGGATATTTCTTTTCGATATGAGCAAACGGTAGGGATATACTTACTTTTCGATATGAATATCCCTCCAAAGGTTAGGGATATTACTTCTTTTCGCTTATTACTTGCTTTTCGATATGAATATCCCTCCAACGGTGTAGGGATATTACTTGCTTTTCGATATGAATATCCCTCCAACGGTGTAGGGATATTACTTGCTTTTTCGATATGAATATCCTCCAACGGTGTAGGGATATTACTTGCTTTTCGATATGAATATCCCTCCAAAGCTGTAGGGATATTACTTACTGTACATGGATATCCGTCTAACGGCCAAGGAATAAGTACTAGTTGTTTCAATATAGAAAATTGTCTGGTTTAGAAATATTACTAGCTGTTAGATATAAATATCTCTCCAACGGTCTAGGTATATTACTTTATGTTAGGATAGACAACAGCAAGTATAGACAGAAGCCGATTCTGCAATTTCTTTTTTAACTTGCGGTAAATATAACCTTATCAATTTTAACCCTAAATCAAACAATGACTTTAAAATTTTTATCAGAAACTAAGATAGTTGATCATAAAAATTAATTAACTCCTTTCCTAATCACAGTAATCATTATAAACAGTAAAAATCATAGGACGACGAACAACATTGATTTAATTGATAAATTTTAGTCTATCGTATTTATAATAGAATAAGAATAAATAAGAAGAGATAAGGAGACTACTCTAAAATATAGTTCGTCAAATTTTATGCTATCAATACTTATTTCGTATAAGAAAATAATACCATTATAATGTTTATTTATAATCTCACTTCTGGTAAATATCACGTAAGTCGCTAATGTTATCGTTACTAATAGCAATCAGAAATGTTTTTGAAATTTACAGGTGCTGAAACTATCACAATTCAAAAAAAAATTGCTTAACAAAGCAGCGTCTTTTTCTTGGCTATCACGCAATAGCCAACGAAATAAGCGCTATTAATTTTTAAACATGATTTTAGTTTCCTCATTTTTCATAAAGGAGGCAAAGCTGATAATAACATAATATCAGCGCATATGTTTTTGTCACACGGTACAATTCATAATAATTGAAAATCTTGGTATTTGCGGGTATAAATACGTAAAAATAGAAGTATGATGTATGTGCACTTTCGTTAAATTGTTATGGACCTAAAACCTACTTCGCTGGTCTTTAAATATTACATGAGAAAAAACATCACACTTATAGTACCATAGAACCCAGAAGATTTCGTAGAAGTCATTAACAAAGAGGTCCATGTAGAAATGAATATATATAATACATATAATAATATAATATATATATTATATATATATATATATATATATATATATATATATATATTTCATCTACATACATCTATAGCATACTATATTTATAATGTTATGTTTTGAATGTATATATGTATATGCTATTTATGTATATTAAATACATAAATAGTATTTAATGTATTTTAATAAAGGTATTATTACTAGAGAGACCCTATTATTAGTTAAATTTTGAAAAATCGAAACAATAACCTGAACACCTTCAACTAACAATATAATCAAATGACCAGAACAAGTTTATAATAACATATATAGAGGAACGTTTAGAATACAAATCAAAACACACACAATGTGCGAGAAGCCAAAAACAGTTGATTTATTATAACCTTAACTCACTCTTAAAGGTTTCAATGGGGTCATTCAGAGACCCTGAGAGACCAAAATGAGGTTTCAGGCCTCCAAATGTATCAAGATAGGCTATGCCCTCTCTAGGAATATATTTCTATGCATATATTTCCCTATATGCCCTCTCTAGGAATATATCTCTATGCATATATTTGCCTATAAATGCATATATATATGCCTATATGCCCTCTCTAGGAATATATCTCTATGCATATATTTGCGTATATATACCTATATGCCCTCTCTAGGAATACATCTCTATGCATATATTTGCCTATATGCCCTCTCTAGGAATAAATATATGCCTATATCTATAAAATATAAAACGTAGTTGTGATAGTATTGTAAGTTAATTCTTTTTATTTAAGACGTCATAACTAAGGTTGATAAAAGTTTTAACAACAAGCTTCAAAATCTCGTCATACGCCAAGTTTCGATTTGAGAAAGACTTTGAGAGTTATGGTTTGCCATAAGCTACAGTAGAAACTCTTACATACATACAAATACTATAAATTATAGTACAACTACGAATCTTATCAATTAAATTGAATAAATAAGTTCGCTAATATGGTAAACCCATTTGACTAAAGCTGTTATTTTTAGTTTGAATTATTTCTCGTATTTTCCGTCTATGTTTCTTTCATTAGTTTATACATACATATATATATATATATATATATATATATATATATTATATATTGTAGTGACGTATTACAGTTAAATTGTACTGTACGAGATAGAAAGGACGAGAAAAGGGAGAGGAAGCACATTTTAAAATTTCATTACTGTATCACAATTTTATTTTGCTCAGGTAGTTTACTTTAAAATAACTCAAAGTATAATTAATTTAATATGGTAAGATTTAATTATTAATTAAAATAATAATACAAGACAAGTATTAACAATGAGAACACAAGATATTAATTAAACTCCGAGTTGAAACCTAAACACCACAAGAATACTGCGACCCATATTGAATAGAACATATTTGCTAACGAATTTGACGTACGGTCTAAACTTTTATTTACTCAATTGGAATAGTAAAACCACCAGAGTTGTAAATTGTTTTTTTAGCACTTTTGTTTTTTACATATTATTCTTATAATCCTTTAATATATATATAATATATATATATATATATATATATATATATATATATATATATATATATATATATATATATATGCAAATTAAACTATTTTCTTTAATAACTATAAAATATGTATGATTAAAATTTATTTTATTTTTCAAAGTCACCATATTTATGGTAAGTTAATTCAAACCCCTATGCTGTAGACCAAATTATTTGGCGGGATTTGATAAAAGAACGCACAATGTTTAGTATTTATTCCAAACAATACAGAGAGATGAGTTAAATGAATAAAGAAAACAGTTAAATACTCATTTAAATATAACAATGTATTGTCATAGAAACTTTAAAATATCGGTTCATAGGGAGCAGCCTTTATTTTAAAACGAAGAAAGCCGAGTATTGAGCCGGGTATAGAAGCTATTGGGGAAACCGAGCATGGAGTTATAAAGAGAGATAGAGAAAGAGAATATATACCCGGGTGTAACAACAAACCAAGATGGTGGAAACTATAGGGGAGAGGATTGCGTGCGCGTGTGTGCGGGCCACAGCCTTCCAAACCCCAGTCGTTCTAACCTATGTGTTAGACAGAGAAAAAGTCGGTAATTTATATTCCTAGCAGAGCAGTCTGGGCGTTAGAGAAGGATAGCTATATACTCCGAGCTTATAAAGAGTGAGATAGCTATGTAGCTAGAGCTTTTATACCAACTTCAGCCAACCTAACCATCGATTTTTCAAAGGGCTGCTCCCGTATATAAAATGCGCGCGCAAATATAATAATCTAAAAATTCCCTTAAAAACAAAAAAAAACTAATTTGAAAAATAAGTTAAAGAAAATTTAAACAAAAAAAAAAAATAGATGAGTAATAAAAAGCACCAATAATCAAAACAAACAGAGAAAAAAAGGCGCGAAAAACTCAAACAATACCTCTATTCAAAAAAAAATATATTGAGATAAAACATTCAAAGCTGGAATTTTTTATAAAAGATACTTCTGTCAAGTATCATAACAACGCTTCACGAGTAAAAACGTTTTACAAATAAAAATTAAATGAAACTAATAAAGCATACGTTATTGTAAAATTATAATAACAAAAGAAAACGATTTTTCTTTCATTAAAGAAGTAATTAAACACATCTTTATTGCTTCGGCGCTAAATTACAGATTTGGTGGAAAATGTTCCATTAAACAATAATTAACAGTTAAAAAAAATAAAGATAATTATTTATCATTATTATTATTTAAAAGGTTATAAAATAAAGTTTGTAAAAGGTTGTAGAGCAGCTTAAAATTTTAGTTTTTTCAGTTTTTACCCATATTTTTTTGTTTTCCAAATAAACAAAACAAAATCACAAGTAACATACATTAAAGAACTTTTAAAGTACATATAATGAACAAAAAGATGATAAAAAACAATTGATTTATTACAACTCATTCTTGAAGGAGGTTTCAATGAGGTTACACAAAGCCTCTGAGAGCCTCAAAAAGATGTTTCAGGCCTCTCGAAAAATTAAAATATGGTATGCCCTCTCAAGTACGATGTTTCTAGCCTCTAAATTTATTGAAATGAATTATGCTCTACAAGTATATATCTCTCTATATGAAATTAAGCTAATATAATGCTTCCAATGCTGCTACTGTAATCAAAAATCGGGTAAAGGTGGAACTTTTCCTCACACATTCGGATCCGCTTCGCTCATCCTTAGAATATAAAGAAACACTTAATTAACAAACTAGTATATTTTCAGACTCACTACGATCTTCTTCAAAATGGGCATTTTTAACCCCAGCGATCAACTTATTCACTAACAGACCACGCTCGATGCAACTTGTCAAAAGTAATCGTCAAAAACCATAGATATATTAGCCATATTAAAATAAAACCTCTTTCAGTTATTTATAACATAAAGGACACTCGTGCCAAAGTTCAACTCAATTGGATGGTTTTCCGATTTTATTAATGACGTAATAGAAAATTTAAGCACAACCAGACCTAAAAGTAGTTTTGAATCGTTTTAACACATACACACGATGGCAACAGACACACATACACACTATAACAACTAACACATGATGACAATAGACACACATACACACTATAACAACAAACACATAATGACAACAGACACACATACACACGATGACAACAAACACATGATGACAACAGACACACATACACACGATGACAACAGACACATAACACATGACAAACACAAACAACACACCACACGATGACAAAGACACACATAGATACAGACAGCTGATTCTCATATATACATACACAGCATTAAAAACAGACAACTAGATGAAATCCACTTAGAGAGACAAAAACACGTGAAACTGATAATTAAGTTGAAATCTCCGTTTCGGACTTTTAGTGCGAACAAATTACTCTTCTAATATACCTAGGGTTTAGATGAGATCATAAGTCGTTTTGAAGGAGATTTTGTGGTACGAAATGAAAACAATAATATTAAATAAAAACAATAGATATATTTTTAGCCACAATAGTATAAAAAAATAAACTGACCTGTTTCGACTTTACGACATCATCAAAGCTGTTTGCAAACTAAAAGTTTGTAATCATTGACATTAAGTAGTAAATCATAAAAATTAACATTAAAAAGTCAGATGATGACAAAGTCATAACCGGTCAGTCTATAATTGTTTTATACTATTGTAAACAATATATCTATTGTTTTTACTTTTAGTGTTGCTTTTTTTTACTAAACATGGTACGGACGAGGAAATTAAATACTGTTTAGTCGTAAAATAATCTAAAAATACAGTATACTTCCTGTAGATTTAAAGAAAATATCGCACTATACATGACTCTGAAATTTATGTTTTTGTTTAAGTACCAATCCTACTCAAAAAACAAAACAGAAACATTTTATTTAGCTATGTACTCAATTAGAACTTGATATTGCATCATAAAGTTCGTAGACTTATCATAGTACCATGTTTTTAGCGTGCTTGTGACGCTATCATATTTTATTTCCCCAAATTGTTACCATAAACCGCACCGAATTTGCATTACGACCATAATGCGGTTGCTAATTTTTTTAAACAAAACTAATAACAAATTAGCATAATATCGAAAATTGAGACAGTACACTCGTCAGCATTATTAGGTAGTTATCTCTAACCCTTCAAGATAAGAATAATGTATGTGAATTTCTTAAATATATACCGTAGGAAAATATGAGAAGTATTGCTTTTGCATTAAAACTCCGAAACCAGGCTTTCCTCTGAATTATAAATTTTAGATGTTATTAAGACCTTATTAGTGACATAAGATCTAGGATCTTCCCCACCTTTACTACTACTACTACTAACCCCTCATAAATAGTTGTTACTAAGTTATTTGCATTCAGATAACTTAGTATAAACCATTGATTATAATCTCGGAATTAATTTTTAGGACGTCATTACCAGACTTAATAACTGAGCAAAAATTTCGTGGGGATCGTCAAGTTCCGTCATGAAAAGGATTACACGACAAAAAAGTAAGGTCGAGTTCCTTCACAGCCATGTTAGAGTTGCGTCATGAGATTTAATTTTCCATAGAACAGTTCCGTCACAAGATTTGCACTATCCAGGTAAATAAACGACAAAATAATGCGAAAGAAGAGCGTTTTTTATCCGCTTCAAAAGTCAAAAAAGAAACAAAACTTTTAATTTCTTTAATATACGTCTTTTAATATTTCTAATGAAATACATTAAGTGAACACAGTCTTTGTACATTGCATTTAAAATTAGCTTAATTTAACAACTATTTACAAATTGACAACCAATATCAGGACAAACTGCTTTTGTCTAACCTAACTAGATTGTCTTGTATACCCGTGGAAGCATAACCTAATATTACTTAAAAGTAATAAGATAAAACAACCTCCACGCTTCCAATTCATTTTTAAGCTTTAGTGGTAGATCTGAAAGAGAGAGAGATGGTAGATCACCCAGCAAGTAGGCCATGTTGTTGGGCACTTATTAGCATAAGTGCTAAAGGAGTTAGCACTCCTTTAGATATAAAATATTGCCTGTACGATTCCTAGTGCCGGTTTCAATAGCTTCAACTAGAATCAACCCATCCCCCACTGGTAGACTAAACATTCCTGCCATTAAAACCATAACTATGAGTCCTAAATTCGGCCTGAACTTAGGACTTCCTGGTGGAAGTTTCGGCCACTGCTATGTCCGGGCCATATAAATATGTTTTTATTTTACTCGGTAACGTACACTATCGTTATTTGATCAAAATCGCGATCAGTTAGGGCAACCTCTGACTAAATAATTTTGTTAAGAGGTGTTGCATAGTAAAAGATAAAATATACTACAAAATCTCATAAACGATATTGTGCTAAGGAAATTCGCTAATAAGAAAAGGTCTATTTCTCGTGACGGAACTAAACCATGCTAAACAATAATATAGGGAAATATGCAGACTGTACCCGGCCATATGGATATGGACTATAAAAAATTACGTGACAGAACTCGGCTATGCCTAATTTCGTAAACTCATAAAACATGGAGTAATGATTGGATGGATGCGAAATTTGGTAGCATAACATAAGCATGTTTATGTTAAAATAATTAAGGTGGTTACTAAGTTTTATTTTAATATCAAGTACAAAAGGTTAGGTCAGTATAGGTGACCGATGGGATTAAAACGAACGATTTTACTGTCTGAGAACAAGAGAAAGGAGTCCAAAAACATATCACAGTAAAAAAAGACGATTTTCCACCCTCTGAAGCTAAACGATGCGAGTCCGGAGTGGGAAAGATAAGAGAAGCGAATCCGATAAGGCGAGGAAAAGTTAAGAGGTACTCTTTACCGGATTTTTATTTTACTTTGTGTTTTTAATGATTTTAAACATTTAGGTAATAATTATTCCTCTAGGAACCATGTATCATTTTGTAGTAATTAGGATTTTATATATTTAGTTAAAAAAAACAAGAGTGATCATGGATTATATTTTCCTGAATTCAGGGGTAATATGAAACAACTATATTTATTTTGTTTAAACAGCACAGCTTAGGCAAATGATATTTTGTAAGCGCCAAACTTAAGTAGCAGCTAATTTGTCGATATAATTGTGTATGTGCATAACCTATCTCTTCGTCACTGAAACGGATTTTAGCCAACACTACCGGTTCGAACATAGCTAAGCTGATATTATTATTAAAAGTAAGCCCATTTTATACCTTCAATAATCCGAGAAGAATGACAGTATTTTAAGAACTAAATAAAGATTGTCAAACGAAGTGTTGTTAAGACAAGAAATCAAGTAGTCAGTGAGAGTCATTAGCTATATCTGTAGTGTATTCCAAAGTAGAAATACGCTAATGAGATTGAGGTCATAGAGTCAGGAAGAGAAAAGAGCAGGTGTTTTAATGCCCATTAGGTTACAAACATATTAAATTCATACAATATCAGTTATAATTAGCATTATCTGTGATATGTAATTTTAAGTTGTTTTGTGATTTGTAATCTAAGCATACTTAAACTATTAAGGGGAAAAGCCTTTAAGAAATAAATTTATGAATTTAAGTACATCATAATATGTAGATCCTTAACGCTCATTAGAGATAAACCCGGAGGGAAACACCTAAGGTGGTACTGACAGCATTTATGCTTAGTAAGTTGACGATAATTTAATAAGGAATCAAATATTAACTGCACTCCGTGGTCCAGATTGTTAAAGCATTGATATACAACTTTTGACACCGTGGAGTTCTATGTTCGCATCCCAGGCCAGACTTTAATTTATTGATTTAAGTATTCACTGGCAAAAGTATAGAAAATTTCTTTTTGTGCATACCGCAGCCATATATTTAATAGGTCTATATCAAATTATTACATTTCTATATTTAATATTTTTTTTACATTCAAGCGAAAAAAATATAATAATTTATTAAAAACTATTAATAATTTATTAAAATAATTAATAACTTTATTAATAGCCAATTTTTTTGAAAAAATACTTCGATACAATATGCCAAAGTTTCATTTTTGAACATACCAAAGTATTTGGTAAATGTATTCTAAATTGACCTTATCTTAGCTTATCTTTGTTATATTATCTTGTTTTTACTTTTTTGTGTTTACGTATTAAATTGGGGATATCATGTTTGTCGAACCAAAGGCCACAATTTATATAAGAATCGTAACAAATTATAACGTAATATTTAACTTAAAAAAACAAATCCTTTAGGAAAAATTTTACTATAATGAAAAACGAAAATAATCTGAAGGAATTGCAATTTATTAAACAATTAATTAAAGACATTTTTGAGAATAATTTCTTTAAGACATAAAGGCAACGGAGCAGATCAAGGAATACGACAAATTCAGGCTCGGTACATCTGTAACGACCTTTATTATCGGATTTGCACAAAACATGGCCTTAATCTCATTATTTATTTGGAAATTCGCTAATAGCAATATGATAACACAAAATGACAGAATCTTGTAACAGCTCTCGATTGACAGCTGACAAGCCTGTCAGGTTACAACTCGACAAGCTTGTAACCTGTCAAGGGTACAAGCAAAGAAACATACGAAACCAATATGAAAAATTATAAAGAAACATTTATTTACACAAATGTTTCTTTATGATTCGATAGAATGTTCCACATCATACTTTCGTAGATGACCGGCGGTCTTTAAGATATTCATAGCAATTAAATCAGTCACAGCCGAAACTTGCTGTGTGATGTGAATATTCCAGAACCAGTTTCGGCTTAACGCCATCATCAGCAGGTGAGGCAACACTCGAGTACTTAACAAATTATCTTAAACACGGATACATTTATTCAGTTTTCTAACATACAGATGAAACATTGAGCTATCAGTAGGTGAGACAACAATTGAGCTAATAATATTTCAACACATATATAACTTTAAATAGTTATCTCACCGGCTAATGGCTAATATATAATCTTTTACTAGAAAAAACTATTATTTACAAAACCACTTTGGGGGATAATACCATAAACTTAATGTGCTTTAAGTGTATTAAATGGAAGTATTAAAAAATCACCTTTCTACAATAGATAACTACCATTAATTCACAACAGTACGTAGTTACCATATTAGCCGATCACAGAATGTTCAATGTAGTTGAATTTAGTGAGTTTTACTTTTCGTGGAGTTTAATTAAAAAAATTTGAAAAATTAAAACCGAGAGATTTAGAGCTTGACGGCTCATCAAGGATCACCCCTAAGGGAACGACTAGAGGTAATAGTAGCAACCGTTAGGTTTTCGTGTATATTCTAAAGTTGGCGATAATATATTTATACAAGTATCGTGCACAAACTGTAAGAGTTACGGATGCGAACTCCAGACTTGCGTGGAGTGAAGGTTTGCATCTAAGCTTTTCGTCCCCAAATACAAAACTGTTATGAACTTACGGAAATTTATTAACTGTATTCGAAAGAAATTATAATTTCACCACTTGAGCTTACATTGACAACTTTACGTCAATATTATTTTGTACTGTTGTAAGCACATCTTAAGCTTGCTAGCTATTTATTACGTTAGTTTAATATTTCTGTTGTACTATTTAGTTATTTAATAGATTTATTCTATTTATATTTATAAGCGACATGTGTAAAAGACATGACACAATATGTAACTATCTTTATACAAGCTATCGTAGACAAGTAGTAGCCAAAAAAAATTCGCCCCCTCTAACGAAGTTGATTTTTAAGGAATTCCTTTGTAAAAGTGTGAATTTGGCCCCCCTTTGAATTTGGCCCTCACTACGAGTTTTGGTTGACTACAGGAATGTCTCAATAACTAACTAACAAAAAAACTATGCACTTACTAAAACAAATATAACTAGAAAACATCAATAATAATTTAATTGTACTGATGATTAAATAATGAAAATAGGTACCGCAAACTTAACTGCAATTAATTAAATAAAACAAAGGCGTGGAGGTGTGCTAGCCGGGTGAATTTTCATAAAAATGCGTGCTTTCAAGCTTATCATTTAATTATTGCTAGTTTTCGGTAAATGCTTCATAAGGAGTTATTTATATACAACTAGTTATTTAAGTTTTTCCGAATTTTTTTAAAGAAAATGCGTATATTTACCCCCATAACAATGCACGGCAAAGCATTATTCACGCTAATAATGCTCAGTTGCTCACTTTATGCAAACTTATAACTTACTTTATGCATTTTCTTGGAAAATTAAATACTAAGTCCTGACACTACTGCTCAGGTTAAGCATAAACCAGAAACTTTAACAAGGATGTTCAGTAAGAAAGCAAAAATTTAAAAAAATACACCGCGTCAAAAATAATATTAAGTTATTAACTTATAACCTCAAAATCAAACTTTAAACGACTAAGTAAGACGATAAAAAAAATAGCGGCGGTAACAAGATACGAACCTGGGAACCCTGTATTTAGGTACTTAAGATGTTGTATTGACTCCGGACTCGACGCCCAAAAAAACATTAATTTTAAAGTGACCATTTTTAAACAAAGTATACAGATCAAGGGATCAAAATATTTGGTACGGGGTACCTTTGACATTTTTCTTATCACATCCCCCCCAACTTAGGGCTCGCTTCGCTCGTCCTCAGAATATTTGAGTCGTTAAATTTATACGGCAACACGTCTTGGGTTTTGCTTCGCTCGTCCTCAGATAGTACATACACCCGTTTCATTCTCAGCGGTCACGCATACAGCATTAACCGCTCATTGCTGCTTAACTTTTATGATCCAACAAATATTACAGATATATTCGTATTAAAACTAAACTTGGTATAAGAATTTATAGCGTAAAGCTTAACATTTGAACTAAATTTTAAGTCAATTAGATTATTATCCGATTTTCACTATCTTTTAAAAAACGTACACATGTCATTTGATAACAATTGAACTAATGCTAATAATGATATGAAACTTGGCACATATGTTAGTCTTTTACATAGCTAAATGCGAGCTAAATTTCAATCCGATTGATCATTATTTCGCGTACAACGATTTTTTAAAATTTTGCTGAATCATTATTGCGGGTAATGACGTCATAAAAAAAACTACAGCGGTACTGATTTTTTGTACAAACTTTTGTTTTGTTGAATCGGTAGACTGATTCAACTCTCTAACATAAACACACTGGGAGCTACGATGATAACAGACAGACAACCACTTTGTGAAAACCACTTAAGAAGCTTAAAAACATACGAAACGGATAATTCCGGTGACTTCCCGGCTTCGGACTTTTTGCAAATACAATACTTTTTCTATGTGCCTACGGTAGAAATTAGGAAAAGTAAACATAGTACACATGGAAACAGAAATGAAGAATAAAATAAAATTATAAAAATTAATCTTTAAAGATGACTAAAATGAGGAATATAACACCAAAAGTATACATTTTTTACAAGTCAATTTATATTAATATCAAAGTAAGTGATAAATGACAATAACATGCCACTTTTCTGGCATGTTTCAATAAATATTAAAATGCAATTACAAAAAAAATTGTTATTGCTAACACCTTATGCTTCCTTGGTCTAATTCTGATTGTAACCCACTTATTTAGCAAATTTTAAAGAAGAAAATTTACGAAACTAATGTTAAAAGGAAACTTATTTATAATATAATTCCAAGGTAATTGGAGTCAAGGTTAAATCAGGTCATACATCAGGGGAATATTGAATAAAGACGCCAAATGAATGTAACGTAAATTATTAAAACTTAAGCAATCAAATACACTGACACTGAAATATTGGAAATAATGTAAGAAAAAAGAAAGACGTTCCAAATGAATACGTCATCAATTTGATAGCTTTATCACAAGTTACGTGTTTTGGCGGGAAAGTGAAAAGCAAGAATACTGGTATCCCTCCTCCCCTATAAGTAAGCTTTATTTATTTAAGGACAAAGATAAGGAGATTAATATAAACAGAAACGTTAAGTCGGATTATAAGGGTAAATTCGAAATTATGTGTACAACTTTCTGGGAATAATCAAAAGCCTAAAGAGCAACTTAATACATTAAAAACAATACAGAATCATTTAAATCAAAGTTTTATAAATAGAACAAGTTGTGGAGCTCGTATACCGCGCTAAAACCCCGAAATCGTGTAGTGCCTAAAAAATCCGCCAGGGGGCATGACGATCTTTTATGAAGCAGTTATCAGCCGATTTCCTATCATTTTACATTTGTTTAGTCCCGGTTTGGTGCTTGTTTAAGAATATTTAAGTGCCTTTAAGACTTTAATTAAACTTTATGAGCCTGATTTTCATTTATTATGAACATTATTACTCCTTCTTGTTATATAAGTTCTGTTATCATTGATTTTTCGATATTTTTTTTTAAATTCATTGCCCAGAAAAACTCTTAATTTACCCACGGTTTTTTATTATTTCTATTTTTTTTATCTAGCTTTAGTTTTCGATATATATTTAATAACCTGGGCAGTAACAGCACGATTACTATTTATTTTTTTCAATTGTTCAAAGAATATGCGCATATTTATACCATAGATTATACAGTACTCGGCAACATTGTTTACAATCATTTGAAGTTCAGTTCATATAGTTTTGTTCATATATTATTTATTTCGAAACAATTCAATAACAAGTCGTGACGCTACTACTCAGGTTAATTAATATAAACCGAAAACTTCAGCAAAAATTGGATTGATAAGCAATAAAGTTTTCTTTTCGTCTGAATTTCATAGAAAATTCGGCGCGGACCTCTATGCTAGATTTAATTAGAAGTTAGAAACTTAAATACTATAAATAAGATGATAAAAAATTAGTGCCGGTACCAAACTTCAAACCTAAGAACCCTAGGTTAAGTAGTTTATCGATTCCAGATCAGTTTCATTAGATTCAGCTCCACAAAAAAATTGAAAACGACAACCTACTCAAAAATTATTTTTTACTAACCGTTATTTTGGCTTTCTGTTATTTTCCATTGTTTTTTTTTTAACTTTTTGCTCACTTAGAGTGGTCGCATTGACTTCGGACTGGGTTCATTCGATTCAGCGTCCCAAATTTTTGCAATATTGAAAATCGTTAACAAAATTGTACCATGGGGATCGTATCCTTTCCCAAGGTTAATTTTTGTACCAAAAATGCGCTAGAAATACATACATACAAACAAACACACACACACACACACTCACACACACACACACACACATATATATATATATAATATATATATATATATATATATATATAGATATATATATATATATATATATATATATATATATATATATATATATATATATATATATATATATATATACACATACAGTTTTACAAATCGTACTTTTTCTTGGTTTGGGACCTCTGAAACAGATTTTTGACAAAAATACCATATTTGGGAATAGTTACCAAAATATTTATTATAAATTTTAACTTTCGCGAGTCAAATT
Source organism: Microvelia longipes (assembly GCA_018340805.1). Lineage (NCBI taxonomy): Eukaryota > Metazoa > Arthropoda > Insecta > Hemiptera > Veliidae > Microvelia > Microvelia longipes. The sequence continues at coordinate 29,862,789 of JACMZG010001893.1, read as the reverse complement.
GCACAGGGTAGACATATTATTTTTTGAAAATATAGGACCATGTTTATAAGAATTAAATGTTGCTGTATGTGAAATGTTCCACCCTAAATATTGACGTATTTAGCATTTGTTTAAATACTAAGCTCTAAAGTAATTAATTTAATACAAATATTGTAGTTATTTATAGACCTTTAAATGTATTTGTACCAAAAACGATTAATATTGCTTACTTTTCAAGCTAACTATTGACTTACGTTTTTGTCTATTTTCTTATAATATTAACAAAATTAATACAAATAGAATCATATTAAAACTATTACATGTCAAAAGAAATCAAGTCCAAGTACAAAGAATAATTTATTAGCGATAAGTCGATCTACAAATTTAAAAAAAGTAAATAATAGCTTAAAAACATAATATCTATAATGTATTTAAATAGAAAAAGGTAAGCGTAAACGAAAGTAGCGCTTACTAGTGAGTATTTGAGGTACTAACAGTAATATGGGGTACACTTTTCAGCTGAGCTCCATAACTTGTTCTATTTATAAAACTTTGATTTAAATGAACAAATTAATAATAACAAAACAATGCAGTCTCATTTTTCAGAAATATGCTAACTATGTTTAAAATTAACAGGTTTGTTTGAATGCAATACTCTGGTCTCATTGTTCTAGGCTTCTAATAAATAGACAAATGAATAACTCATGAAGTTAATAAAACTATACATGATGTTATAGCGGGCATAAAAGCTACAAAAACATAACAATATAACAACAATAAACAATATAAATAAAAATTATATATATATATATATATATAATATATATATATATATATATATATATATATATATATATATATATATATTTATATGAATAGATAATTTATATTTACAACCATATATACTGACACGGAAAAAAAAGTTTTAATTGATTATGACAGATACAAAAAAATATTTTTGCAATTATATAAAAAATTAAAAAAGGTATACTTCAAAATGTAAGCTTGATTTAGCTAAAATCCTAAAGCCGCTGCTAAAGCGACAAGAATTTCAAAGAGAAGATTATTTTTTTAAATAGTTATGTAGGGGAATGAGTGCATTTTTCTTAAACGGAGGCTAACTAGCATTTTGGTCTATTCAAATTTTTTGATTTAACATAAACAAAGGAAGATTTGGTCAATACAAATGGTCTCTAATCTTAAATAACAAAATTTAGTCATAATAAAGAGTGAAAAATTATATTTTGGAGTGAAAAATAAAGTTATATTGGAGTGAGGGAGTGAGCTAGGACTGGGACGCGATGAAAAGATGGAGGAACAAACAAAGAACATGGCGATCCTACACTAGCCGACTTGTTTAGGTTTCTAGCCTCGACCGTGACATTGCCTTCTATACATTTAATGTTTACATCTGTACCTTAGATCTAAATAAATAAGAATGAAAAATTTGGAATTTTGAGTCCCTTTGTTTAAGTTAGTAAAACACGATAAATAAGTTTGGCGGTTGGGTATAACAAAATCAACAACAGAGTATAGGTTAGGATTTGTTCAAAAGATAAAGTCGAGGTTAAAACATGTTTTCAGTTAAAAAAATGACCGCGATTGTATTCTCGATTTGAAAACTAAGATAAAAACCACAGAGAGAACTGCTATAAATAAATAAGAACAGATAACAAACTTAATTAATTAATTTAATAATATTTAGTATTGAAAATAAATGTATTGCCATAGTGTACTGAAGCCTTCTTAAAGGTTTACTAACACCTATTGTATTGAATCAAAAGCCAAATAAACATGATTGACTAAGGAGCTTAATTTTAACAAGTCATAAAAATTATATACATAAATAAATCTTCACTAACCTTCCACCGTTCAGCGCATTTTTTCGAGAAGTCAGCAAAAGCCACGTGCTCGTCCGGGTGGTTTTTCTTGTGTTCTTCTCTACAAATTTGTACGAAAAATGCGTAGGCAGTCATCCTGCCTCTAGGCTTGGTCTCTGACTTGGTTTTAGACATGGTCGCCTTGTTCTGCAACATAAAAACACTTTGCTGTAGCTTGACGATGTAAAAAGTACCCAACTGTGGATCCGACGGTGGGTCAGGAGATCCCTCCGAAGGCTTCCATCGTCGAGTTGGAGATTCATAACACATAACTGACACACACAAACAGACGGAGCGTGGACCGAATCGTTTCCGGTCTTATCCGTCGAACTGACAGTCGAGTAAATATGTACCTGCGTCAGAGGACGTTGCCCGATGTCGGCTCCTTGCCGATCCGGGTACCACCAATGAGCTTGGGGCTGAGTTTGGTGGTGGTAAGAGACGCCGGGAGGACCTCCAGCGCCCTGAGGGTTCTGATTTCCCTGGAAGTGAGCGGGAACCTTATAGCCGAAGGGCAGGGAGGCTGAATCGGGAGCGTGAGAAGCGAAAGAGTGTTCTTGACCAGAGGTCGGCCACCAAGGAGGTCCACCCGGTTCCCCGGGACTGCACCAGGAACGTTCTTCGTGCGAAGACATCACACATGGCAGGCGAACAGACTCTGTCGATGGTACATTCGGCGGCCGAGAAGCGACTAAAGCCAGGGGCCTCCCGCTACCATGGCCGCTCGATACACACGTCCCCTCCCCTACCGCCAACCACCCGGGGCCCAGGCCTGGCTGTGCTGTGCAACCCTCCTTCATTGTAACTTGTTCCTAGCTATCTCTTTTTAACACATAGCGAGATTCGACATAAACCCCTAGCCTTCATACTTACTCTTTCTTTCTAATTAAACTCTGGCTCCACTACACAGGCACACAGCATACTAACACCAGACCTCATAACAACACACACATACACAGATATTTCTAACTCTAACTTGTATAATATACCTTCTTGTATCCGCTTGGACCCGGACGATCCGACATAATAATATTCGACTATTTTCTTCTACCTTGCTAACAATTTCTCTAAACTATGTTCTTCTATTTTTTCAAGACGATGTCTCGTTGTTTTCTTGGTTGCTATAGCAACATATTTAAATAATTATTGTTTTGTTTACATTCTGATTTAAAACAATAAATGTATAAAAACAATACCAATATAAACAATTCAAACTGTCTTCCTTAACTAACGCCTTCCAATCACCCTTGCGCACCCAAAAATTTTGCGCAAAACTAAATTTATTATCATATTTGAAAAAAAAAATGGCCAAAAAAAGCTAGTAAATCTAAACACTTAACAGTCTAAATAAGTGTTTATTTTATATTTTTATTATTATTTATTTTTATATGGTCGCTCCTTAAATAGTACATCCAGTAATTATTAATGAATAAATAAATTCTTTAAAAGATATTGTAGAGTGAGGAAGACAAGGAGAGAGGAAGGGGTAGCGGGCGATAGCCTGGTTACAGTAGTGTCGTACCATCCTAACTCCATCTTGCTTAGCTTTGCATCTGTGTGTGCCTGGTTACTATATGCGCAGGCGTATACTATACATTAACACACAGATCCTTTAACTCAATGCACTCCAAAAATAATTAAATGCATTCAAAAGTTCTAAAAACAAGAATTGAAATGACAAAAAATTGTCAATTTAGGAATAAAAAATACACTTATATTCGTATATTATGCATATTAGATACAAGGCGCCAAGTTATAAAAGATGGAGTGTGTGGTAATTCAATAGAAAATAAATTGTTAATAATATATTTTGTTGAAGGTACAGACCAAAGGCTTTCTTAGGAAAAATGGGTAAAAATAAAAAGTTTAGATATAAACCTAAACTTATATAAATAAATACCTCCATACGTACAAACAAATGAAGGTGATAAATAAAAATACCTCGAAACTATTTATCATTATATTAGATTCCCAACGCTTTTTCTCACCACTCGAACTTGATTCAGTCTTAATTAGGTCCTAATGGATTTTCTTTCCAGCGGTTATCCATCCACCTAGTGACCACGCTTAATGCAAATTACCTCAAATGATACGACAACCGTGAATATACTAAATATAATCAACCATAACTTAGTACAATTGTTTTTTTTTTTATAAAAATGAATACACTCGTGGCAGGTTTAAACTTGCTTGGATTTCCAATTTTAAACGATTTAAAAAGGGTATAAATGTAATAAGATTAAATTAAATTAATGCTGCTAATAAAATGAAACTTGGCACATCTGTTAGTCATGAATAAAAAATCACAACTAGACCTAAAGATTGTTTTTTTAATTAAGTTTCAACTCTGTAGCATAAACACACTGGGAGTTAGGATGATAACAGAATGACAACTTGGTTAAAACCATTCAAGAGATCTATAAACGCCTGAAACGGATAATTTAGTTCAAATCTCAGATTGGAGTTTAAGTGCAGACCCATTACATTTCCTACCTACGGTATAAACGAGAAAAAGTAAAATGTGACACCCGCTTTCTTCATCAAATGTGTATATTTCAGTACCAAAAGATCCCAAAAGTCTAAGACAACTGTTCAGTCTGTATAAATGGATGGATGGATAAACAGGCCAAAAGGCGTCAAAAAAATAAAATGAAAATTAGAACAAAATTTTATTCCTACAAGAGGAAAACTTGATTACATTTTGGAGAAAATCTTAGAAGACGTCTCAAAATTATGGCATTTTTGAATTTTCAAAAACTTTCAAAATGTTTTTGAATAAATATTTTTGGCATAAAATTATTTCTAATGCAACTTAAAAGTGTTAGTCTAGGAAGGTCTCAACCAAATCTGTAGTCCTCTCTGTATCACAGTTTTCAAAGTATTTAAATGTAAGTGCTTTTAAATAAAGTTTGAAAAATGATATAGGGAAGCCCAATCCCATAATTGACTGATTTTATAGTAAATTTTCAAAGAATTTTATTTCAAATTTGAAAAAATTCTGGCGAGGTGGTCAACAAGCCGGGCGATTTTTTTAATTGCTTGCTACTGTGCTTGACAATTCAATTATAGCTTAATTTTCTGGTATATGCTTTAAACACTGAGTAAAATAAGTAGCATCACAACTGGTTTAATTTTTCCGTATTTATCAAAGAAACTCTGCATATTTAAGCGCATGATACAATAGATTATACAATGCACAGCATTATTCGCACTTATTTAAAGCTTAGCTTATGCTAATATTAATAGGTATTTTCTTTAACAAAAATTAAAAAAATTAAATAATAAGCTGTGACGCTACTGCTCAGGTTATAGAGCATATATCACAAACTTAAGCAAGAAATGGACTAATGAGCAAGGAAGCACGCATTTAAAAAAAAATCGTCCGGCTAGCGGATCACCGTGCCAAAACTATATTAAAGTTATATATCATACAATCTGTAAACATGACGTTAAAAAATTATCTCCGGTACCAAGATTCGTACCCGGGAGCGTTGGCTCTGGGTACTTTGGGTGATTGTATCGACTCCGGACTAGTATTATTTAATTCGGCATCCAAAAAACGTGGAGAACGACATCATACTCATATTTTTTTAACGGCCGTATCATAAGTTTATCTTGGTAATTTACTAGTTTTCCACTTTTTAGTCACTCTAAATGATCGTATCCAGACCGGTTTTTTATTAAATTCAGACCCTTTTTCCCGGCGAAAAATTTGTAACACTTAAATTTATCCATTTTTTAAAATTTAGCTGACTCAGCAAACCGGTATTATGGCGTGCGGTCTAACTACTACAATCAATCGCTCATATCAACTAGCAATTTCATTTTTAGAGCAACAAATTTAGTACCGTTGAAAAGCTTAAACAATAGTCATAAGTTTACTTCTTCATTTGCGGGATTTTTTGAGAAACTTTCATTTTAAGTACGAAAAACATTTAAAATGCTGAATACATTACTACCTACCCTGGTTTTTTGTGTTTGCTTACTTATTAATTTTTAATGCAATAACAATATAAGTCCTTACAATTAATAAACCATTTAGGTACAATTAAACACTGTTTTAATGAAAATAAATACAATTTACTATTGAAAAGGACTAATTTTTAACAAAGTGAACAAAAAGTGAAGTAATACAATTATTTAAATTCGTATGCAGCCTTAGAATAATACTATATATAGAAGGAGCACAGGACCGTAAACACAATGTAATTTCACTGATAACACGAAAGCCGGTTGACTGGTGCAACTAAGTAATGCTGCCAACCTGATAACAAAACATTATTTTAAATATGTGTCATAAATATTTATTAATGAAGAAAGATCGTAAAGAACACATATAATAACTTAAAACACCTGCTGAGTATTTAATAAAATTGGTCTTAGATGGGAAAAGGGTGGGGGAATACAAGAATCTACATTTAGTTGACGAGGACTACTTTTTATATATAATTTTAATAAATACGTTAAACTACAATTTAAAATGCATAAAATATTGTAATGCACCGATATTTATATTAGTATTTTATGAATAATCAATCATTAAATAATAATAGAACATAATAATTCAGCAACCGGAAGTATTGCCAACTTTTTTTTAGAAAATTGTATATTGTAAGGGTGGCAGCATTACTTAGTTGCACCAGTGAACCGGCTTTCGTGTTATCAGTAGTGCTCCTTCTATATATAGTATTATTCTAAGTATGCAGCATAGTTAAATCAAATAATGTAAACAAACCATGAATCCAGGTTCATTCATTTTTTAAAATATTTATTTATTTTAGAGCATTTTAATTATGTTTTTTGAACTACAAAATCGAGCAAATGAAGAGGTAAAGTTAGGACTATTGATTAGAAGGTTAATATGGGTTGAAGTTTTCTCTGAAACCCGACAACCTATAGCTTTGTTTGTTTACTTACAGTAACACGTCAAAAAAATGAAATGTTCTATTATTTATAATTATTTCACCTTGACTAAGGATTTAAAGCGTAATTAATGGAATATTAATTTAAATAGCATTAAGTTTAAGGAAATTTTATAAGCTTTCCAACGGTACTAAAGTTGTAGCTCTAAAAATTAAATTGCTATTAGATGTAAGCGATTTATTGACGAAAGGTAGCAACACCTGATAAATTGACCAAATGCGTCATAGCAACGAAACGGGAAACGGTTGAGAATCAGAATAACAAGGAGGTTAATAAGTTTATTTAACCTTACACCTTGTATACATTTACACACACACAAATATATATATATATATATATATATATATATATATATATATATATATATATATATATATATATATATATGTATATGTATATATTTGTGTGTGTGTATATATATATATATATATATATATATATATATATATATATATATATAATATATATATATATATATATATATATATATATATATATATATATATATATATATTATGTATGTATAGAAGAGAGAGAAAGAGAGTTTTGTGAAACTTGTGATGAGGGGCCTTCAAAGAAAATTCGCTAACATACAAAGAAACTTGCACTAAAAAGTGGAATCATAGCAGATAAACAGCAGATCTGTTCCGTCAGATTTTGTATAGATAATAATACTAATAATACAAAATAATATCATGAATATGTTACAAAAATTTAAAAAAATCTATTTGATCAAAAAGTCCACATGGCGGTTACTGCGAAAATTTCCATATTGAAATGCAACTTGTAATCGCGATTTGACAAGAAAAAACTTTCGCAATTGCGAAACGTTTTAAAATAAAAATGGATTTATTAAAACTTATTTTATAAACTGAATTGAATAGTTTTTATAAAACTTCACAAAATTCAAGTACACTTTAAGAAAAAGTGAACTTTTCCTGTACAAGCTTCATGGTACACATTTTTTATTGTGATAAATGTCCATTCAAAACAAGGGGTTGATTTTAAGAGTCATTTTAGTCGAAAAATTATTTTTTTGAAATAACACATACGTGCATCCCAATCCGTGGTTACACTGTATATGCATAAATGAATTCCTAGAAGTTTCATGATCAGACGATAACTCAAGAAGACTTTCTTAGATCGAAAATCGAGACGAAATTTACTGCATAATTCAAGCTCATGAACACCCAGGAAACTATTGTTAATAAAAAAGCGTATGACGTCATTACCCGACTTTAAGACGTTATCACTCTATAAAAATCAGAGGAGTGGGGAAATTATGTTTTATCGAGTTTGGTGATAGTTGATGTTTATAGCCATCTTGAATTTATTACGTCTCTTAGGGTGTACTCTTAATGTCAGTACCCCTTACCTTAATATATAAGTCTTGCTGTTTAGCACAGCCGGCTCTCATGAAAGATGAGAGCTTGTAGCCACTGTAGTAACGGGCTATTTTCGAACACGCTAATGTAAGTAGACATAACATAAGCAAGCATCCACAAACATCACTGACCCTACCTTAGTTCAAATGTTTGTTTCTTTATTGTCAGAAACAAAGAGTCTGTCTAACATTTTTGAAAACCGGTAAAATACGTTCATTTAAATTCTCTTACTATATTTAAACTATTTTTGAATTGATCAGCACTTTAATGATAGTTAAAATTAAAATAAAAGTCGTGGCGGACAAGAAAGTGACGAGCTGGAATAAAGCAGGTGCGAGCTAGACCTGCGTCCTGCCACCTGGTGCAACTAAAACATCGTACATACATAAATATTTTTACTTTTCCTCATTTAAACCGTACTTATAAAGGAAAAGTATAGTGTTTACACTAAAAATGCAAATTCGGGGATTTACCGCTATTTTCCATTTCAAGAGTTATTATTACCTCCTGACTGATTTTTACCAAGTTGTCTGTACATGAGTGTGTCTGTTATAATATTGCAGCTCCCAGTGTGTTCTTTATAGAGAGTTGAAACTTTGCAAAAAACCAATCTTTAGTCTAGTTATGCTATCTGGAAAATAATTATTCTATTACGTCATTAACCGTCATTAATGACTTGGCAAAAATTCTTTAAAAACGGAAAAATAAGTTGGGACGCATGAAGTGCTGTATAAACCAACAAATTAGCCAAGTTTCAACTTATTATCAGTATTAGACCAATTTTAGCAAATGTTTATAATAGAAATGAAGCTCATAAGGTAGTTCGGCTTCCTGATATCAAAAATATATGCCCAACAAATATATATATATATATATATATATATATATATATATATATATATATATATATATATACACACACACACACACACACACACACACACACACACACACACACACACACACACACACACGTTCTTGAGTTTAATTGTATTAAAGGGTGGGGAGAGTATTAAGGATAGAGGTAGTACCTCTGCCCTGGTTGACCTACTACACTTGTCAGTCAGAGCAATCTAGTCAGTCTTAATCAATAAAAATAATTTCAGCCACAATGAAGATACACTACTAATAAGAAATAAGAAATATAAAGGAAATTACTTGCCCATGCCTGCAAGAGTAAAACATTTAATTCAAATAAGATTTAAATTAAAAAAAAAACAATTGTTGAATCTTTCCAAAAATAAAATGTTATCAACATTTCTTTGGCTTAGGCCTTTTTAGTAAATCAATGAGGATAGTAAAAAAATGAAATTTTTTTTCACTATATCCTATTCAGTTATATAGGATATGTCTGCCACAATATAATTGTGCGAGAGACACCTAGGAAATGTAACAAGCAAAATGCAATGCTACATCTGGAAATTGATCCATCATTCAACATTTGTCATCATTAATGGCTTAACTTTACGTCAGCAAAACTCGGTAGTATCAAATGAAATGATATATGTTTTGCTTGCCAAGCATGATGGCGGTAAGAGAGCACCGCTCGTCTCTGGTAAATACTTAATATTATATTCTTCAGAATTTTAATTGAAGGTCAGAGTGAGTTCAAGCTCTGTAGGTGCCCTGATGAGTTAGACGTATAAAACAGAGACGTAATGTCGAATGATGGAACAGTTCCCAGATGTAGCATTGCTTTTAGCTTGCAACAATTCCTAGGTGTCTTTCGCACAATTATATTGTGTCAATTATTCATGTCTTGCAAAACTTGGTAGTATCAAATGATATAGGATATGTCTGTTCATCCTAGCCTAACAATAAAAATCTAAGAAGACCCTTCTCTACTTAATCAAATGTACATATTTTAAGCCCAGCGTTGATTATTATGAGATCTAAATAAAAGTAATATTTTAAGAACTACACTATTTTCATAGTTCACAAGAGTGCAATCCATTTTATGGTCTACAAGGAGGAACAAACATTGACGTATGCAGAATTAAAATTAGAACAGAAATAGTGAATAGTTGTTTAAATTTTCCTAGTAAAACCACAGATATTGCTACTTAAGTATGACACCCCCCCCCCATCCCATCAGGAAAATAGCTTCGACTCCAAATATTTTTTAAAGAATATTAAGAATTTAACTACATTTATATATTATAGATAAGCATACGGTTATAATCAGTTGACACCTTGGGAAATAATACAAGGGAGCCAATGAGGTTAGTCCTGGATGTTAAAGCACGCACACTATTTCATACTGGACCAACCTTAATGGTCCATCAACAATGTTTTCCCATACTCTCAACTAATTATAACTGTTTGAAATACTATATACATTCTTTCCAATAGTTTTAGGAACCTCGTGTAGAAGCTTTTAAAGCCTCTCCCGAATAAAGTACAGAATTTGCAAGGTCATAATTCTTATAAATAAATAAATAGTCACTTTAGAGGAAACCCTCATCCTTTAGTTTAGTTAAACAATATATTTGCAAATAGTTGTACTGAAAATAATTTCCAAAAACAATTTATCTGATTCTTAACTTATTGTTCAGACGAAAAAAAGTTTTGTATTTATTTCCTTAAGGTGAATTTTACATTTATATACACATATAACATACCTTGGACACATAAATATTACAAAAACTCTATACATGATGCTATTGTTGCTCATTAGACCATCAAAATCATGTCAATAATAAAAAAATATTATTTAATAACTAAGATTTTACGTTTCTAGGTACAAGTGAGAAGCATAGAACTAAAGGACGGAGTATGAGTAAAATTTTGCCCACAGAACCACAGATATTTTTACTGTGAGAGTCCACATAAATATATGACAACAGAATGTTTCCGTGAAAGGATCTCAAACCTTTAGCAAAGCCATGATTTAATAATTTAACTATAAAAGTGTTACTTTATTTTCAAGTGCATGGCTTTATTATTTATGAAAAAAACTAATAATATTTTATGAAGATTAAAATCTAATTTGAAAATGTTTACAGTTCAGCATCATCTCAACTACTACTTATAAGGCATGTTTTGTCATAGAATCTGCTTAAGAAGTACAAATGTTTGTACTTTTCACCAAATTGATCATTGCAGACTTTTAAATAAGTTTATAAGAACAGTCAAAAACAATTAGTCAGAAGTGGAAGTCATATCTACGAAATTAAAAAATTATTATCAGGTAAACACTGTTAACACAGGAGTTTTAGAGACATTAATATCACAAGAACTGAGTTACTTACACATGAAAGGGGGTTTGGGGCACAGTTTATTTTAATTACCAGGGGTGTGAACCAAAGTATTGAACCACTCAAGGGGGTCCTTAGTGCAAACCCAGTAAAAAGTATAAAGCCAAATTCTTTTACCTTATAAACAAGTCGACTGACTCACAAAAAGTTAGCAAATTACAAGATCCTCTGTAGTAGGGTTTTTCAAGCATTACAGAGTAGCTTTTTTTAGCACTACTAAATTGATTGATCAGCGAATTTAAGGTAACTACCCCATGGCTCAATTCTTATACTTTTTATATGAAAAAGCCAAATTAATTAAAAAACAATCACTTTTATGCATGAAAGAGCCAAATTTATTAAAAAACAATTACTTTTATGCATGAAAGAGCCAAATTTATTAAAAAACAATTACTGTTATGCAAGAAAGAGCCAAATTTATTATAAAACAATTACTTTTATGCATGAAAGAGCAAAATTTATTAAAAAACTAGTACTTTTATGTATGAAAAAAAACAAGTATTTTTATACATTTAAAAGCCAAATTAATTTTTAAAAAATCAGTATTAATTACTAGTACTGTATAACTAGAATCGCCAATTGGTAACAATTAACATAATTTTTTTAAGTTGCTTATTTTGTTGGAGCACGTTACAAATTATAAATTGGCGAGTGCAGCGAGCAAGAAATTCTTGCTGCACTAGGCTTTGAACTTGGGTCCTGGACAGCCTTTCACTAGACCAGAATTCCATTTTCACCTTAATTCTAATTTTAAAAAGGGGAACAACATTTGTAGGAAGGGCAATGCCCCCATTTGCCTTTTTCCTGAATGCAGCTTAGAATATAAGCAATTTAATAGACCAACAAAATGAGTAATTGACAGAAATGAACCTATATAGGAGCCATATATATCTAATGAAAAGCGGAAGCCAACTGTCAAATACAAAGTGGTTAAACGACTTCTTACCGATGTGCAAGTTTAAACATGACTTTTATTTTCAGGTTTAAATTATTTCATTAAGTTTTATTTTAGGTTAAACTAGAGAATAAAGTTAATCAAATATATATGTTTTATACAATGTTTTAAAAATAAACCAGTATTTTTTTTAAAATTTTTAATAAAAAAATGTACTTTACCTGTACGTAGAATACTTTACAGGTAGAACAGATCTACCTGTCACACAATAACTGTTATTCTTTCTGGTCATTGCCAGTTTGACTGCCACCTACCCCTGATGGGACTGGCTTCTCATGTCATAAGTACTTGTACTGCTTTGACCTACTGAAGTAGGTTGCAGGTGTTTATTCTATCCAGCATTTCTATTGAGCAGCAATTTTTAACCCTTGCGTTGGGTCACAGACAATTATTTTTTGGTCCCAACAAAATGACTAGTAAAGTACATTTTTTTTATTAAAAATTAAAAAAAATACTGGTTTATTTTTAAAACATTTTTTTTTAATTTTTAATAAAAAAATGTACTTTACTAGTCATTTTGTTGGGACCAAAAAATAATTGTCTGTGACCCAATCGTAGGTCAACGCAAGGGTTAAAAATTGCTGCTCAATAGAAATGCTGGATAGAATAAACACCTGCAACCTACTTCAGTAGGTCAAAGCAGTACAAGTACTTATGACATGAGAAGCCAGTCCCATCAGGGGTAGGTGGCAGTCAAACTGGCAATGACCAGAAAGAATAACAGTTATTGTGTGACAGGTAGATCTGTTCATGAGTGACCTGATAGCTTTTTAGACTTTGAGAAGCATCTTTAATTGTCTCATTTCGGCATAATTTAACAACAGATTATTACAGTCTTTAAGTATAGAGTCTTTAAGAGCTGTTTTAATGGAACAGTTTACTATAAAAAAAAAATATTGGAATACGTTACTTCACCTCCTTATACTTAGTTCATATTTATCTCTAGTATTCTTATCAGAACACAAAAATCACTTGATTTATAATGTTTGATATTTCTATATATATATATCACATCTTCAAACTTAGTTTGCTTGTCCTCACAATATGAAGAATACTTATAGTATTACACACGATGATAATCAGTTGACAGCACAAGAAATATTGTTGATGAACCAATGAGGTATGCCTATTTATAAAATTGTGGGCCTGGTTTAACATCCTGGACAAACCTTATTAGCTCCCACGCAGTCAACTGATGATAACCATGTGTATTACTATAATTTCAGAATCGCTTCGCTAATTTTTCAAAAATAACAAAGCAGTTACGCATCTTAAATAACGATAACGTTCAATGTTGCATTACACATGTGATCAGTAGAAAACCACAAGTAAACAACCAATATTAAAATGAAACTTGGTACCAAGTAGATGTAACAAGTTTCATTTATTATCAAAAGTGATACATACTAAAGAATTTATGACTTTAAACAGTTAAAAAAATGTAAACAAGTCATTTAATATAAAATGCAATATGTAATGCTGATAAAATTTAGAAACAGTTTTTGCCTAATTTAGGACAAGACAATCAAATTACTATTTATTGCTAATAAAATTACATTGCAATTGTATATATCGCTCATGTACTTGCTTTTATATTTTGCTTAAATACCTGAAAACCTTTTTAAATCCAAAAATCTAAATTTTGATTATTTATTTAAATTTTGTACACACATTTCATTTCTAGTCATGTTACAATATCAACCCATTCAGAAAAATACACTAGTGAATTGGTTAATTGATCATTATATTGGCATTTTACCATGTATTTTTTTGTGTTTTCACCATATGGGTTGCATCGCAACCACTTCCATTACCTGATATAAGCTTACCTACATAAGTGTATATTATATACACCACAAATATATAAGTTTATAGAATATTTTTGGTCTCTTACGATGGTCTAATTCAAGTGAAACTATTCTCATCCAATTTACCTCACTGAATTCCCTAAAATGTGACACATTGCTTATACGCTAACTCAAAAACAAAATTTTAAATAAACAATAGAATTTACAGTAGAAATTCTTTAAGAGTTATTGTACACCATACACAAGATAGAAACGGTTACATAATACATTTACATTTAAACCTTTACAGTATATATACTTTTGGAATCAGGCCGAACGGAATTGATCCCTTTACTCCCTTCCGTCATTAAGAACCTTATAAGCTTCATTTTCTAATGAACATTGGCTAAAATAGTATCAACAGAATAATAGAAACTAGAAATGCAGGCTTTTGGCATGTAGCCGCTTTAAACGGTTTCCCTGTGGCCGCTATGCAAAAACAGCTCTTTGCGACTACACTGTTGTTGTTTTGCATAATTTGCTACTTTATAATTATTTGTTATTACATGGCATTTTGCTTTGTTTTTAATGAATTTACATCCTTTGGCTTTCTTCTGCAAGATGAAAAAATAAAAATTTAAAGCATATATTATAAGTAATCAAAATCAGCCTGCTACTATAGGCATGGGCATTTCCTACTAATTGCTAGGAAAGCAGGTGTATACCAATCACAATAACAACAACATAACATGGGGCTGTAGTTATGCGCCCCAATGTCTAGTAAAGCATATTTTTTTTGGAGAGCAGATGATCAGCAGTGAATGGTACAAGGTTTAGTGCAAACATTTTATTTGCCACTACTGCACTGGTGGCATCTACATTTGGTGCAGACGAGAAGCTTACTTTCAACACACTATTTTAGTGGGTATACTCTTTTATCTTTCAGTGGGCTACGAGGCATGCGTTTATTTGCACTGCATATAGGCGAAATAATCTATAAATTGCCACGAGTCAATGGTAAGATTTTAATTTCCACCATATGAAAAGTTGCATTTATTAATAATATGCCTACCACATTTTAATAACACAAATAAATAATGCCATGTTAGCATTATTTTGTCTAAATAGATGTCAAAGCAATGTTGGTTGAATACTATGGTCCGCTGGTATCAGAGAAACACATTAGTGCAGAAGAAGTGCGTAAAAATAACATAATTATACTTGATACACGAATTAAAGTATACAAATGCACTTAAACTAACCTACTGCACATAATGGGCAGCAAAGAATGCCATTAGCAAAGCTCTTGAGGAGTCATAGCATTATTTCTACTATCAGCCCAAATACAACCAATTTTAACTCAATAATTTGCTTATTAATTTAATAAAAAGTTAAAACTATTAATACGCAGAATATTTTATCCACATTAATAGCTTAAGTAATAAAAATAACTCGAAAAATTCACACAAATTCTTCCCACAAAACTAAGTGGAGAAAACTACAAAAGGGACGTAAATAATACAAATAATACAATAAATTTATAATTGATTTATCAAATTTAAGTCCCCAACAATATATTTGTAATAATGGAAACAAAATTTAATTAAAATCAAAGTAAATATTCAACACCTCTCTTTCGAAGTAAGGTTACATTTAAGGTTATCTTTTCACCAAAACAAACGCACATATTTACCTTAAACCACACGAGAAATTCAATTTTAAAATAAAAATAGTATCATTAATTATGGTATTAATAATATTTCAATAATTTAAAGCGAATTTAAAAGCAAAAAAATGGGTGGATAGTAGGTCAGAAATCGGGTCCAAAAGGACAAAACCAACATCAATCTTGAAAAATGTCTAAATAAGTATACCTGGATAAATTATATAATCAGGTATTCCATTAAAATAAGAAATTTAAGATTATTTAAATAAAATAAATGAAAAAAAAATAATAAAAATGGAAAGAAATGGTAGAAAATGCTGTGAACTCGAGTGGCTTGGATATAATTATCGATAACGGGTTAAGAATTAAAAAAAAATAATAATAATATCGAAAAAATTAATTAATAAAAATAATTTCAATAAATTAATTACCTAAAATAATAATTACTTACTCGTAAATAGTAGAAAAATTCAGAGGTATAGTTGTTGAGTCGTATTTATCCAAACTGGACACCGAAAACCGAATTCTTATAATTTTTTTACTTTTTTTGACGGTTTATTTGAGTGTGGAAACTGAAAGCTCTGTATTGTATAAATATGATAAAATAATCAAAAAAACCAAACAACGTACAAAATAAAAACAAAACTTTGATTGGTCCGATTTAAAAACATTCCGAATATTTAACCAATAGTATTCGTTTTAAAAAGAGGGAAGGTTATAAAAGGCCAATCAAAAGGAGTTGAATGAATTGTGGCGCCAAAAAGGTTTCACATGTGATTCTACGAGCTTTTTTAACGTATTTTTTCGACTATTTCGTTTGGAAGGCTCGTAGTAATAAACAAAAGGTTTATAGGAAGGCTTGGGTTTCGTATATACCCTCTCCGAGCTATACCTAACCGTTCCTATTATCTAATAATACTATTACCATAGATTTAATGTAATTATGTCCAACGAAAAAAGTATAACAAAATAAATTGTAAAACAAACGATTCTCTTCACGCTTCTTTCCTAACCTTAATTATTTATTTTTTAATTCCTAATCAATTATTTGATTAATTAATACTCTATTTTGTTGATTTTTATTTATATAAAAATAAAATAAAAATATCTATCCAACTTATTTTTTAATAATTGTTTTTACTCATTCAAGTAGGTATACTTCTACCTCTACGGAAAGCGTCTCAAAGCCCAGGCCTTGTTCTAAGTTTTTTTGGAGAAAACTTTTTAAATATACAATAATATAAAATCACCTTTTATACGATTGCGTTAAAATCATTATTGCATGTTTTTGTATCTGCATTTTTGTGGGTATCTCTGCATTTATGAGGGTATCTTTGCATTTACGTGTGTATCTGCGTTTACATGTGTATCTCTGCATTTAGAAGCGTATCTCTGCGATTATGTGTGTATCTCTGCATTTTTGTGGGCATCTCTACATTTTTGTGCAAATCTCATAATTTTGTACCCGTCTGCATTTTTGTGTGCATTTCTACATTTTAATGTGTAACTTTGGATTTTTTATGTGCGCATCTCTGCATTTGTTGCGTATCTCTGCAGTTTTGTGAGCATCTCTGCAATATTGTGTGTATCTCTACATTTATGTGTCCATCCAATATCTTTATATCTTGAACAAAAACATAGGATTTGCAAATTATAAGGTTCTATCTTTTTGTTTACACTATTTTACTTTTACGTCATACACGTTGGGGGGAGGTGTTTAGAGGTGAACTATGATTTAACAAAAAAACACCATATTATGTATGTTTAGTCCATTTTTGTCAGTAACCATACAATTTAATCTCCAAGTTAATATTTCAAATAATTTTGGCGCGGTGGTCTGCAAGTCAGGCAAATTTCCTATAGATTTTTCCTATGCTTGGATTTTATGCGCACCACTCCAGTTCTTGCTCAGGTGTTCGGTTAATGCTTCATAGCCAGAAGATTAGTACTTTCACTTCTATGTCAATATCCATGGATTTTTCAAAAGAAATGTACATTTTTATACCATGGGTTATTCAAAACTATGCCCGCCCATACAAAGCTCATTTTATGCTGATTTACAAAACATTTTTGCGCATTTTCTTTGAAAATCCATGCATAAATGCTACTGTTTCGAATATGAAGCATTCACCACAAACCTGAGCAAGAACTGGATTGGTCCGCAAGAAAGAAAGCATTCCAAAGGAAATTCACCCGAATTGCGGACCTCCGCGAATAATTTTTTTGGTAGGGAACTTTGGCCAGATTTTGGCGACACTCTGAAATCACTCTTCCGCGCCAATCCCATTAGCGATTTTTTCGAATGCTTGCTTTTATGCTCACCCATCCGTTTGCTGAGATTTTCGTTCAATGCTAATTTTTATAGTCGGAACAGCAACACTTCTACTATATGGAATTTTGAAATAAAACGAGCCTTGCTTAATCAGTTTGGCACAATCTTTTGGGAACTCATACGAAGCTCTGTGTATGCCAATCTCTAACACGTTTTAGCGTATTTCCTCTGTAAAATCCAGAAAAAATGACCAACAAGTAAGTGTTACTGTTCCGAATGTGAAGCATAATCCGAAAACCGGAGCAATATTGGGAGTAGTAAGCAAGAAAACAAGCATTTCAAAAGAAATTCCCCCTGAAAAAATTGAAACTTAAGGTGTTTGCATTGTCTTGCGGACAATGCATTTATTATTTATTTATTTATTAATACATTAACGGGCAAAATTACCCTTTTTACAAAAATAACAATTAAGAAAAAAATTAAATAAATGCATTCAATTCAGAGCTAAAAAAACATCAAAAACGACACCCTATTCGACCTTATGGGTTTCAGTAACTCATGGGTCTTATAGACCCCGGACCGATTTTATTCGATTCAGCAGCCTATTCAACTTTAAAGAATATACTTTATCCTAGCGAAAAATTTTAACCTTTGATATATCTATCGGTTATAATTTTACGAATCTGGTCCGCCGGATCAATAAATTTTTACGAGAGTTGCCACTGCACAAGTAGTTACAAATTCAACTTTTTAGCGATTGTATGCCAGGTCTTTAAATATAATTTATCTGTTCAATTTTAAATATCTTATCAATTTTAATGTTTGGTCAAAACTCCATTAGCTGCGCAATTGATAGGTGGTTTACCCTGGATAGATCTTCGAGGGAGGGACTATTTCTATCAATCAAGCTTACTTTTTCTATAGGAACCTCTTTAACGATCACAATTTTATAACATCTATTCAGCAAATAGAGCTTACGCTTATAAATGGATTGGCTTGAAAGTTTAGACATTGCCTTGTTGATACTATAACAAAACAAAATAACAGCATTTTAAATTTTTATAATTGTCAGTAAGATAGATGATGAGTGTACAAAATTTACCAGCTCCTCATGTCTTTTCTATCAATTCTAGCTTGCAAAATCGACCATTACTTTGTAGCAAATTCACTGTTGTGTAACACTTGAGGGGACGAGTATAAGATGGATGATGGATCATAGGAAAATATTGCATCGGCACCAGCGAAGTAGCATAAGAAAATTCCTCTTCTTTTACTTGTCTTGGCAAAAGTTCAAGGGAATGTACGGAGTATACACAGTGGCGAACTAAGCCAAAAAGGCCTGGGAAGGGTCTGGTCTAAAGGGCCAAAATAAACATCTCAAGGGGCCCAATATTCCTTCTACTTTATATATATATAGTAGTATTAATGATTATAGCAAGCTGCAAGCGTAATTTTTTTCATACTATGCATTGCTAATGGCGTATGCCAGCCTTTGTTTTAGGAGCACCCCCTTTTTATCTGTGTTGCGGGTTTTTAGTCAAAACAAAAATGCTAATACATCCTTTTATCCAAGAATGAAAGAACAAAAACAAAATGCCGCCGATGTGGTAGTTCTACAACCGTTGTGGAATACTAACCAAAGCTAATCGAAGGTTAGAGTCATATACTTCAAACTATACCTGAATATAACCTTAATGATTTCTTAACTAAGGAAACAGGGCAGCAAAAAAATATTGCCATCTAATCATTATTTGCGGTTTTATATGAACATTAATTTATATATATATATATATATATATATAATATATATAATATATATATATATATAATATATATATATATATATATATATATATATATATAATATATATATATATATATATAATATATATAATATATATATATATATATATATATATAATTATACATTTTTGGCAGAATATTCCCAGTCCCCTTCCTAACTTGTAATCCGAATTTCTTCATAAAGGAACAGAAATATAGCACCAGTTCGATCTTAAAATTCCACCAAAGGTGGCATGTATTAGAAATTCTAATTTTCTAAAATAATTTGTACAAATTAGTTCAAAGAAATTTTTCCTTAATGGAGGGGGGAGAAGAGTATTTGCATGAAGAAATAAGCAATTAAAGGTGGGGAAAGGCAAGAAAACAGAACACAGGTATTGATGGATGTTGAGAGGTGTTTAAGAAAAGTCTCTTGGCTTTCCTTACCAAGGCCTGGGTACGTAATCCTATTTTGAATCCTGTGTACGTCATACACAAGGCTCTTTTAAGACTTTTTGCTCTGTAATGGTCATTTTTTAATTAATATTTTGCTTTCTAGCTGTATCTTCTAATCTAAAATATTTATTTTTTCTTCACAATATAGTTGCACTATTTGAAATATAGCAAAAAATAGAATAAGTACTCTACTGTTACAAATATAACAATCCCTATAGGGACTATTTTATCCTATTTAAAAGTTCCTCTCACCCAGCCACTGGAAAGCATCTCTTGCTTACCGAGCAGTGGGCTAAGAATTATTATTTAAAAAGGTAAATTTACTTAGATCTGTAACTAACCTTAAGAACAAGAAGTGAAATAAAACATTTTGGATGGAAAACTCTCTGAACCTAAATATAACATAGTGTGTTCTGAAAAAGTTTTCTTTTTTACTTTGGCTATTAGGGCCTCATTTTGGCTTTTTATAGTTTAAGACCACTTTTAACACTAAAGTAGTCTGCAACAAAAACTTTTCTCTATTAACTTGATTTGTTTTATGGTCCCATAAAGTTTGTTTATGGTGCTCAATAGTAAGAATGAGGTAGTAAAACAATCAAAATCAACAATGTTAGCAAGATAAATAAATGCATCCACAGCACTTAAATGAAAATTCCACTTCATGGGATTAAATGAAAAACTAATTTTAATGAAGAATAATATTACACTCTTCCAGTCATTACATTTTTTTTATGTTTGCACGTGTTGGGGTGTTTATGTTTCCACCTCTAATCACCCATTAAAAGGGATAAGAGAGCTTTTTGAATGAATTTGCTAGAATAATGTAAAATCACAGTTTGTTCAGGTAGATCCATAACTAGATTCATCCCAACTTAACGCATGTTAAGGATTGATTCCACACACACACACACACATATATATATATATATATATATATATATATATATATATATATATATATATATATATATATATATATATATTATATAATTGTATCATATATATACTATATATAATTATATATATATATATATATATATAATATAAGTATATATATATATATGTATATATATAATATATATATATATATATATATATATATTTATGTAATATATATATAATATATATATATATATATATATATATATAATATATATATATATATATATATATACATACATATATACACATATGTGTGTGTGAGTGTGGAATCCCCGAAATAAAATAAGGTTCTTAAGAAAGCAAGAGGCAAAGTATTAAGAAAAATCAACACATTAGTGCAGCTGTGATAAAAAAAACTAAATCATTGTAAATTCATTTTTCCTTTTATTTCAATATAAAATGGAATTAAGCATATGTTTTTGTGGTAACAAATTACAATATTTGTAGGTATATAACTTGATTAATTTAATTTCTAATATTTATTTAGAGGATAATTTATTAAGAATTTAATTATTGCCTTTTTTAATTATTTAAACCTGGTTTGACATTTATAAAAAGAAACTTGTGATAAATGAAAGGTAAAAATATAAAAAATTATTAATACATCACCAGTTTTATGCTTTTTTTTCTAAACGTGTAGTAGTCAAGACAAGCATCTTTATACTATATATCACAATAATTTGTAGACAATAAATAGAAATAGTAACAATGATAGCGGTAAGATAAAGGTATTTAATAAAGATAAATACCATTTTTACTAACACAAATTTACTGAGGAAAATAACAGCTAAAGCTCTTATATAAAAAGAGGAAGACGACAATGCATTACATTAAAAAAGGGAAATACCCATTTTCCCTCTTTGTTTACATAAAAATGGAACAATGCAAACCCTTTTGTAGTTAAAATTTACATTAGTTGTGAATAGTTTTATTAATTTAATTTCAGATTAAATACGTTTTTTACTGATACTTTAGTTTTCATTTTATGTGAATATGATAACTTATTTAAGAGGATAGTTTTAAGAATTAATTTAATATTGCCTATGGTTCTAAGCAAATTATCAAAAATCT
Source organism: Microvelia longipes (assembly GCA_018340805.1). Lineage (NCBI taxonomy): Eukaryota > Metazoa > Arthropoda > Insecta > Hemiptera > Veliidae > Microvelia > Microvelia longipes. Next base: position 29,840,434 of record JACMZG010001893.1, on the reverse strand, counting down.
AAGATAGTAAACTTCCATTCAATTTTTTGAATATGTGGCCTGTTTCGAAACCTGAGAATTTAATGTTAATTCACTATTTGAGGACTCTTATTGTTAACATTAACTCCTGGCTAAGTACAATTAGTAAATTGTTTCTCTCTCAGTGATTATCAAAACACTAAAACTGTTTTAGCTCTAATACTTATTGAGCTACGATTTTAATTGCTCAGTAAAAATGTTTTTTTATTAATAAAATTTTATTTGATTATTTGTTTTGATTATTGATTTTAATATTTAAATTTAATAAAATAAATAAGTAAAGCGCCTTAGATTTTTGATCTTTTGTTAAGATATAGTGACATTTACATTTAAAATCATGCCACAGCAACCTTATTACCAATAATATAACAGAGTGCGAGGGACTGACTGCAAGGTATACAAATGGTTTAAATCAGAAGTATTAACAATCTGAGCTCCATTGCTCCACTAAGGAAGCACTTTTAGAATCACATTAGTAAACATTATGCGAACATTCAAAAATCTCCAAAAAAGACACCACACAAAGTGAATATCAAATCTGCAGTATACAACATAATCCAAAACAAGTTCAATTATTTTTAGTTTATGCTGATATGATAATTATTTGTTCATACTTAACACAAAAAAGTCACTTCCTAAAAACTATTGAAAGAGTTCCTATTGAGAGTTAGTTTTTAGTTTTAATTAATTCTTAGCTTTTAGTTTATAATAAAATTGATTGGACGAAGTAAAAATGTATTGAGTTTGCCAAAAACAAAAAGATGACGAAGAACGATCAAGTTTTGTCTTTTATAAACAAAACAGAATATTATTCTATTGATTTAAAAAAAAAGTTTTGTAAAAACTATAAGTCGAATTAGTAAGAAATAATGTAGATAAGAGACCGTCAAATATAACAAGAAACTGGACTGGAATGCTTGTTATTTATTATTAAGTGAAAAAAGGTTCTGTACTTTTACCATTTAAATTTTAAAACAAGACATATTGACTATGTCAATATGAAAAATGCATAGGCTTCTTTTCCACAGCTCAACTGTACAATTGATAAGTTTAGATGTTCCCCTGGATCTATGTCATTATTTTGGCTTCTGCGTTATCGTTTATGTTAACACAATTTATCACATGCAGGTACAAAATCACCAGCTTTTATTTTTTAACAAAATAAATGGACATGTGATTATTAAATGATAATTTTATGCAAAAAAATCACCACCTGTTGGTAAATAAATGGACTTGATCGCAAGCGCATTTAAGCCAGCACCGGATAAAAGTCTCTTACGGATATTTTAAATAATATTCCTAATGTGCTTTGCAGACTTAATTCTAAAAGTCTTCCCTAAGTGAACAAAAGGCTTCAAATGAGATGTTAGATACACCAATACAATAAGAAAAATTTACAACCACATTATCAATATATTCTTTTAAGTTGATTGCAATTGTCATGAAATAATAAAACAAAAAGATCAGAAGATACATAAAGATTTATTATAAGCAAAATTTAATAAAAATATAAACCAATAGGTTAAGTAAATGCAGAAAAAATAAAATCTACCTTTAGGAAATTCTGAATACTCCTTAAGTCTCTAGTGAGAAATATTGCTTTGACAGATGTGGCTACAGTGTATAGAACTTATAACAGAATGTGACAATTAAATCATATACTATATTTAAGTAAACCAATATGACAGGGTTCTATTACAATAATAAATGGCTCACTGAGTTAAAACAGTATATTTCTGGCCTTTGGTCAAACTCTACCTTCTTTATCAAAGAGACAAAGCAGTGAAGGGAGGACGCAACTCATTTATTATGTCACTGCATGGATACTAGTAGTATATTAAATAGTTAGTATAATAGTAATGTTATGAAGATGTGGCTTCTCATATTAATTCATCGTATTTTTCTACCACATATTCTTGACAGTCATGTAAACAGTGCAGGGGTTGGTTTGAATAAATATTTATATAATTCTATTTGAAACAGGCCACCAACATTATGTATTAAGCATCTGTTCTACAATTGAAATATCTTGAAAAAACCAAAACAATAGTGGCTAGATAACATGCATGAGCTGAAGACATGTTTAATACCAGTAAATAAAAGGCACAGCTTTACAACATTACTATATACTTTCACCAAAAAAGGCAAGAACAACATGAGAGGCAAAATTCTAAATAAATATTTTAAAAAGAAATAAAATAATAATTAAGGGTAACAATAACTAATCTGTTTTCTGCTCACAATTTAAAATATATGAGACAAGCCTTAATATATCAACAAACGCTTTTAAAAATTTACTAGTTAGTATTAGGTTGTTCATAACTTCCCTGTAATTAATTTGTATTAATAATTTGTAATTTTAATTAACAGTAATTAATAATGATTATAATTTAATCAGTTAATATAATCTCAATTTTTTAAAGTTGATGTCTAATAATATAGACATGATATCTCGAGCGTTTACAGAATCTTTATTTTTTGTAATAATAAGCTAAATTTCATTTGAAAATTCACAGGAAACAGTAAAATATAAAACAGAAACAATAACTGCATTAGAATCAGCTTAAACTTTACAAAGAAACCAAGAGTTTCAAATAAATGTATTAAAATCAAACGATAGATCAAATAAGCACCTTTCAAGTGTGACAAGAGATCACAATATTCCTTTCACGTGATATCCAAAATATTCACATTAAAACACAGTTTAGACAGCACAACAATATTTATTACAATCTCAAGAGAATAAATATCAGATAATTTTCATTTACAAAATAGAAAATAATATAAAAATAAAAATTTCTAATTTTAACAATTTCTTCATTAACACCACAAATAATTAAACAAGAGTTAATCTTGAACAAAACAAAATAAATTGAACTTAAGAAAAATCAAATTGTATACAAATTTTTACAGTTATTGTCATTTATTTTAAGAAAGAATGATTTTAGATTTTAATACTAAAAATGAAAATATAAATACATTTTTTTAAATACTTGCATACAAAACTTAAACGAGAAATTAAGTATTAAATTATAAATTATGAAATACCAAGGTTTGTTCTACTGTTTTAATAATAAAATATCTCATCATTTTTTATTATATGAATAAAATTAGATTTAATTGCAACATAAGATCCTGAAATATGTAATAAATAATTAAAAATAAAATAAATCTCAAGCATGATAAAACAATCAGAATAGCTAATCTCTAATGAATACCCTTTTTATTTTGATATTTTATTTTAAAATGACAATAATGCAAGCATATTTGTTAAATTTTAATTCTCTTATACTATAGGGTCTTTCCTATTACCAATATACTACTAAAGAAATTTATAAGCATACACAACACAAAAACAAATTGTCATCTAAAAAAATAAACATCGATAGGTAAATAGTGAAGACCTTAGCAATAATTTATACTGAGTCCATTATATCAGGCACCTTAAATACATAAACTCATCTATAAAGATAAATTGTTTTGAACTTCAAATTAAAATTTTAAGTGGATAAAAATTTGTGTTATAAGGTCTAAGGTGTAGATAGCCATAGCATTTAAAAATTATAGCCCACACTGCTTTATTTTTATAGATATGCAATAAGGGGCCCCAGATATAATGGATAATTTTAGAGGCTAAACATAGTGTAGCACCTAATTATATATCATAATCTACCTTAATATTGAGGAAATGCTAGATTAAGCAAGGTATTACTCGTTCATAAAGAAAAATGCAAAATCATAACTATCTTATACATAAGTATTCACTAAATCTACTTTTTGGGCTTTTTAAGAGTATAGTAGTGGTTTTATGAGGCGGCGTGGTAAGCAAGTTAGTAATAATAGTTAACATACATATTACAGTTTCATTTCATTCTTTTACATAAAATAATTAATAATATCGGCTAAAAGTAAAATTACTCACAATATAATTTTATTTTAAACAAAAGTTGTTATCATAGAAATTATAATAAATATAATATCGAAAGACAGTTATTTTTTATTTTCATTTAATTTTAATTTTACTAAAGAGAAGGCTTAGTATAAGGCATTATTATTGAAGTTTTTACCCAAAGGTGTTTCATAACTTGCTTTTAAGACATTATTTCTGAAAAAAATTTAGTTGAGATGTAGAAGCATCATAACTCTTTTTTCATACTAAGGGTAACTCAGATCTTGCTTTGTTATTTTACTATCATTCATCCAGACTATTCATAAAGTAAATACCATAACTTTAAGTATCATCATTTTACCATTACAACACTTCAGGGTCATACAGTTGATTCAAAGTGTCTTACCTATTACAAGGTCCTCGAATAGACAACCCAAAATCAGATATTTCCAACGAGTCATCGACGATATTAATCAAATTTCAGGCTTCATATCACAATGTATAACAATGAAAATAACAATTATCTAGGCCTGCTAACTGATTAATATAATCAGTAATATGCCTCCATTATCAGCTAACTCCAAAACCAAATATACTTTTTAATGGTCAAGAAACAATGATTAAAATTGTAAAATGTTTGGATGAATTAAATATCTCTGTAGATCTCACATATTTACAGTACTAACAAATAAATCTTTAAATAAAAAATCTTTTTATCTTCACATAAAAATGACCCTTGACAAAAATCCTTAACATGCCAGTTAAATAATCACCCAGTTTCAATCAGTTTTAATTTTGTTATTTTATTGTTGTCAGATTAAAATTCTGATGAAAATTTGCTAAAGCAAATCAATTGTAAACTAAAGCAAAATGCATTACATCCATAATCATTTCAGAGGACATGTATGGTACAGAGTACCACAGGAAATTTGAATCTATAACTGGGCCATAATCTATAAACCAAAATCAGCTCTTTTCCACATGTTATCAGCTGATAGTAATATATATCTAGGTTATTATCAAGATGTATAACCAACACAGTGAAAACTATCAAAACCTGCAGCAACTTTATATCTATAATCTACTGATAGTACCTCGTGAAATTTACCTAATCATAAGTATTTGCATTATCCCAAACAAATCTTTCTAAGCATACTCAAACGAAATAAATTCTTCCTCTGAGAACAATATTTTTTTTTAATGAATAAGATATAAACTTTATAAAGTGGCCCTGCCTAATAGTTTCGAAACTTTATTATCATCCATGGTAAATTAGTTCAAGAGGTTTTTATTTGTGTTCACACCCATACATGTTGAACAACTTCCTTTAAAGCCATTTTCTGTGATAAATTAAACATAAAGAGAAATATCAAAAGGCTAGAGACCACAATGTTAAAAATTATAATTTTTTCCACCTAAAAACTCATAATTCATATAAAGACATTAATACTCTCTTACTAAAACCAACGATAATTAATTTAATTTTGCAGAATTTATTTACTTTACTTTCCAACCAGAATCAAAAGGAGGCCTATTATCAACTAAAGCAGAATACATTTTATCCGTAACCATTTCATGTGACATATATACGACAGAACCCCACAAAATTATTCTTCTACAACTGGGTGTATGAGCACACAACCTACAATCACTATATCAGTGAATCAGGTGATAGAAATAAATTTACAGACTCTTTTAGTTGATATCTATTATCAAAAGGTATAATAAAATAAAAATGACAATACTCTAAACCTAGATGATAGATAAAACGAACTGATTGGGCCACATAAAACCACAAGATGTATACTGACCTTTGACACCACGGAGGTCTGTGGTTGGCAACACAGGTTAAGCTCTCAGTTTAAACAAGATTACGGTTTAAATAAATTTGAGCCAACTTAACATTAAACTTTGAGCATAATGGTTGCCACTACCACTTAAGGTGGTTGCCCCAGGGGTTATGCTTGATGTGCGGAAAGGCTCTTAACGTTATTATCATTATCAAGATGTATAATAAAACAAAAAGAACAATATTATAAACCTAAAGCTACATGATAGATATGACACATAAAACCCCAATTACCATTATAATAAAAATATATCGAAGCGGATAATCCGGGCAAAAAAAAAAAAAAATTTTTCTTTTTTCATCGTGAAAAAAAAAATAGAATTGCAAAATCTTAAGATGATTTAAATAGTTATTAATCTCTCCATCCCTCTTTTTAATAGGCCAATTTTTAATATTCTGTATACTAATGTTACTATTAAGATGTGTTTTTTGTAGCCACCAAATTTCAATTTTTTTCTCCTAAGCTAGAGAAACCTGCCTGAAGCATCATCCTCTGTCAAATTATTTTTCTGATTTTGTAATGCACTATGGCAAATTAGTACACAACTAATCTTTCAACATCTTAAATTACACTGATCCAGAGCATGTGGCAGTTTATTATTTTATCTTTTTAAAGACAATAGATTAAGGTGTGGGCACTAATTCCTCAGCCTACATGGCTTAACAGCAAAACTAGACATGTGATCAACAACAGGTAATCGTTTTACTTTGGAAAATATTTTAAAAGACCACAACTAGTACTCTTAAAAAACACATAAATTATTGGAAAGTTGTTCTCTAACAGTCTAATACTCTCAACTCTTGAAAAAATCCCAAAATGTATAGCATAACTTCATACTACTTTAATAGAAAACAATTGCTGACAAATAATTGTGTTTTCTTAAAGAATTCATATTCTGTCACCTTGTAAACAAAATCAATTTTCTGTCAAATAAATATGACACCCAATAACAGTTTTGTGATTGTGGAATTTTCTTATGCTGTTGTTGCTCCATTTTTAATATCTTTTTCGACCAAAAGTTAACTTTATTGATTTTACCAACTCTTTTACAACCTATCAAAGATAATATTTTTTTATAATTATTAGTTCATAAAAAAGCTTAATTTGCAAATAAAATACAAATAATAAGCATTTTAAAAATAACTGTGATTCATATTTAATATAATAGCATCATTAAAAACAAAAAAATAGTTTTTAAGATATTTATTCTTACTTGATAAAATTAGAACCACTGGGTTTTAGGTTTTCTCGACAACTATACTCAATTTGTGTTTTCTGTGCGTATGTAAAACATAATGAAATTTATTTCATTATATTCGATTATAATATAAGTGATATTAAGAAAATTATTCAATAAAAAATGTAATTAATAACATTTAAATTTATAAGGATTTATTTTAATATATTATTGTTTATGTTATTTTACTACAATGTTTAAATTTTAAAGGGTTGATTAAGAGAAATAAGATTTTCTGGAAGAGCCAGGTTTATAAGAGTGATGAATTCTTTAAGAGAACTTATTAAATGTACCACATTGCTTGTATTTTAATACGCAAAACAAAGTTTTGAATCATAACCTAATGTTCTAAGGTTAGGATGGCAGGCGAAGTTGACCATTGGAGGCGGCCCACACATGAGAGTCAGGGTATCGGGGGAAGGAGGAAATAGATGCTCTTGAATCATTTCTGACGATACAAATCCCAAGCTGTGCTTCCAACCTGAAATAACAAAAATTTAGTTTAAAGGACATTCTCTCCAACTGCTATTGGGAAATTGCAGGTAAAGTAAGAACAATTCAAACATAATTTTAAGGAGATATTAACAGGGATTTTATTTATTTTTAAAATTTGATCCAACTTGGACAAACAGATTATAATGTAAATGCTGACCAATTTTAAAAAAGGCTTAACATTCTTAAGCAAACTTTAAAATTAAATAAGAAAAATTAAAAATAATTAACAAGCAAAGGTAAATGACTATCTTCAGGCTTTAAAATACAAACACTATATTATATATAGATATGGAATAAGTAATGTAGATTTTTGTGTTTAAAGATTGAAGATAGTAACAAATTTTACAAATTTAATATTATCATTTTGATAGCAATTTAATGTGTTTACCAAGTTGCTTGTTAATAATTTGTAATTAATGCAGTCATAATAATTCACTATAGACCTCTACACTAAAAATAAAATAAAATGCCAGGGTATTAACCCTGCGGGAACCACCTCAGGTGGGTTGCATCTACTACACTCTAAGAATTAATTAAAGTTGGCGAAATCTTTTTAATACAAATACTATTCATAAAATCTTAGAGCATAGCCCATACCCGGACCTCCGGTGCCGAAATCGAACGCCTTTACGATCACGGCCACGGAGGCAGACCTCTACACTATTTCTTAAATATTTTCATACGGAACAAGCTCTATCAAATTTAAACACATGAACAAAGATAAACACTGAATCACATCAGAATGAAGATGATATTATTGGATTGTTATTATTACCTCACTTCTTATTACAAAAGAGTTTTACTAATTTACCACACATACAAAGGGATATTTCTATTTTTTTTGGATGGTATAACAAAGGAGAAAATTGGAATGAACAAATCGTGCCATCAATGAATGTATACAATAGTTGAAACGAGGCTTAATATTTAAGAATAAGAATAATTTTATAAAAGTAAGCAATGAATTTATCCATGGTCTAATAAATAGTATAACCTTGTAAGAGATATTCCTCATTGACCTTGCTGATAATGTTAAATACATGGATAGTGAGCTCTACTAAAAGGTTAACTCTGGACCATACAACTTACTATCACTCAGAGGCATAGCTACAGCATTATGGGCCCTCCTGCAAGATATTTTTTGGAGGTCCCTCCAATGGTGTATATAAATATATATTTGGACTTAAAAGCCCAAGCTGAATCGATCTCCCACTGTGCCCTCCACTGATCACCTTCCAAATGATTACTTAGGTGTATTTTTTTGTTAAAAATTCAGTGACAAGATAAGGTAATGAAATATATATATACATATATATATATATATATATATATATATTATATATATATATATATATATATATATATATATATATATATATATATATATATAAAACAAATTGTTTGAATAGTGTCAGTTTTACATTAAAAGCTTTAAATATTTACATTTCACAGATATATATATATATATATATATATATATATATATATAAACAAATTGTTTGAATAGTGTCAGTTTTACATTAAAAGCTTTAAATATTTACATTTCACAGAAATTCATTTATCGAATAAATGATATGTGTGTGTGTGTGTGTGTATAGATGTATCTATTTCTAGTGGAATCTTGTAAAAGGATCTTTTGAACGAGTTCATATTTTTTTAATCAAAATTGGGAAGGACAAGAACCCTATTCCAAACCAGGTTGTATTGATGTCATTGCCCTGGTTTTTTAAGTCAAAACAATTTCAAAAATTATTATAAAATAATTATTTATTATTGTTGGGAAAATGCCTTTATTTGTGGGGTGCTGAATCAAATAAAATAAGTGCGTAATCAATACGTGTACTGTAAATAACCTAAAAGCAGAAAAAGTGTGGTAAACCACAAGTATAACTGTTGGTAAACAACAATGTCAAGTAGGATGTTATTTTCAATGTATTTTGGGACTCTGAGTTAAATAAAACCGGTCCTGTTAACATAAGCAATAACAACATTTTTAGGATTTTTCAAAATAAAATAGGTTAAACATTATAAAAACTAGCATAAACTGAGCGCTTTAAATGAGTGTAGATGCTGTGCAGAGTCAATTTTGGAATGATGACCATGGTTTTGTATAACCTATGAGATAAGTATGCACATATTATTTGCAAAATCCAGAGATAAAGTAGACAGAATTTTCATGTTAGATTGTTCAAATAAATATATGGGTTTATCATATAACGGGTCAGATAAAGTAGGAGGTGATAGCACTGCTCAAGGAAGGAAAAATGTCATATAATAAAAAAAATGTAATGTCAATGTCAATAATGTAAATGTTATATATATGTGTTTGATCTCTCGCCGTTTTCCCACAAGATCAAATTTAATATATTTTTTTGTAAAATCGACTTTGATTCATAAAATTTTAAATAGCTTTCAAACTATTTAAGCTAGAATGATAATATTGGTATCAGTGGAAAGCTGAGTAAATTTTCTAAAGGATAAGGTAGTTCTAATGCTTAAAAGTTTGAAAACAAAGCCTAGAAATTCGCTTGCATAATAATTTTTTTCTGAAAACAAAAAAGTGCGGGGAGATGAGAATAAGTTTAGCCAATGCACTTCAATTAGTGCATTTTTAATAAACATAATCATTTTTATTTTTTTAACATTCAAAATATTGAAATATTGTTGCTTGAAGTTAAATAAGTAATATTTTCTCTGTCAAATTTAAAGGATTAATGTTAGTTATAGTGATAATATGCTTAAAAAATACATTTGCCTAATGTAGATTTATTAATCAATTAATTTAAATTGATTATTAGGAATTTATGATAAAACTAATGGATTTGAAAAGAGCAATACATTTCGCAAAGCATATACTGTCAAAATCGCATCTGTTCTCCCACAAGGGCAAATTTATGCTTTAGAACCAGTAGCAGTTGTATGAGTTTTAATAACATTTTTCTTAACATAGGGTTGTTGCAGTCTTAGTAAGTAACAAATTAAGTTGTAATGACTGTCACTAGCTTATATTGTTCAGTTATTGTACTGAATATCTACAATTTCATTGATATAAACTTAAAATGAACCACCAATAAGGCCATATTGATTAATAAAAAAGTGGAACTTTTGTACCATATCCGTTTTTTGTGTGTATTACTACTAACATTAAGTAAAGGTATACACTTTGTACTAAATTTCAACTCAATTGAATCATTTTCTGATTTTTACAATTATTTAAAAAACGTACATTAGTCATTCAATAAAAATTGAACTAATGCTGATAATGAGATGAAACTTGGCACATATGTTAGTCTTATAAATAACTACATGGGTGTTAAATTTCAATCAGATCGTATTATTTTTCCGCATTTTTTGATTTTTCAAATTTTCGCTGAGTCATTATAGCAGGTTAATGACAACATAAAAAAAATTATCCGAATAGCACGACTACAGCAGTAGATTGAATTTTCTACAAAGTTACAATTCTCTAGCATAAATACACTAGGAGACTACATAGTGCTCAAATTTCATTGGGCTGGCATAATTTTTCAGTGTTTTTAGATTTTTCAACATTTTTCCTGAGTCATTATTGCAGGTTAATGACGATATAAAAAAATATTTTTCGAATAGCACGACTACAGCGGTACACTGATTTTTGTACAAAATTTTAACTCTCTAGCATAAATGCACTGGGCACTACAATTAAAACAGACACACACACACACACATACAGACAGACAACTTTGAGAAAACTACTCAGAAGCCTTTAAAACACCTGAAACGGATAATTCCGATTTCGGTTTTTTTGCAAACTTGCAATACTTTCCTATATACCTAGGGTATAAATGAGGAAATGAAAAGTAATAATATAATTATTGAATTACTTAGAAACCTAATTAAAAAAATTAAAAATGAATTAAAAGACGCTGTAGCTAATTAGCATTAGACATTTATTTAGCATTCTAATTAATTAAATTGTTATAAATCAAAAGGGTACTGGGTACCAAAGGGAATATTTCCTCTTCACATGGGATTCGCTACACTCATCCTCCCTACTTCGGGCTTGCTTTTACGTCCTCAAAAATACAGTTCGCCAAATTTATACTGCAACATGCCTTCCGACTCTACGCTCGTCTTCAGATAGAAAATGCATCCGTTTCATTCTCAGTGGTCACCTATACAGCACTGACCACACTCAATGCTCCTTAATTTTTATGATCAAACAAAAATATACTTTTTTGTTTCAATACTTGTTGTATTAAAACGAAACATAGTATACCTATTTATTCGGTAATAATATACACTTGTACTACATTTCAACTCAATTGTACTATTTCCCAATTTTTTACAATTTAAAAAAAAACGTACACAAGTCATTTAATAAAAATTGAACTAATGCTGATAATGAGATGAAACTTGGCATATATGTTAGTCTTATTCATAGTCACATGCGTGCCAAATCTCAATCTGATTGCACAAAATTTCAACTCACTAGCATAAAAGCACAGAGCACTAAGATGATAACACACAAACAGACAGACAACTTTGAGAAAACTATTCAGGAGGCGTTTAAAACGCCTGAAACTGATAATTTGTTGGTTTAATTTGATAAATAATTCATTTTTTGTCATATTTATGTCAAAGTCATGTAAAAAGATTTATTATAACCTTTAACAGTCAAAGTGAATTAGTTTTATAACTTAAACTAAAAGCGCTAACTCTAACAAAGGTTATGGGCCTACACAATTCTTAGATAAAGAAAGTAAACTAAAAATAACTAAAGGAAAGAAATAAAGAAGAATTCAAAATCAATTACAAATAAAAGTGAGTGAAAATTATCCTTTTAAAAAAATAAAATAAAATGAATAATTCTAAAATTCATATGTTTAATGGAACAAACTTCTTAGCTTGGAAATTCAGAATTAAGAACATTCTGGCAAGCAAAGAAATTTCTGATATCCTAGAAACTAATCCTCCAGGCCCTCGGAATGCCAATTATAATGAATGGAGAAAGAAAGATGCGGAAGCTCAATCCATCATAACATGCAGCATGGAGGATCAATATGTTGGTTTAATCCTGACATGTACCACAAGTAAACAAATAATGGATAACAAGTCAGAAGCTTGG
>JACMZG010001893.1:29705932-29826838 GCA_018340805.1 Microvelia longipes | reverse complement strand
CCAATGATGTATACAATAGTTGAAACGAGGCTTAATATTTAAGAATAAGAATAATTTTATAAAAGTAAGCAATGAATTTATCCATGGTAATAAATAGTATAACCTTGTAAGAGATATTCCTCATTGACCTTGCTGATAATGTTAAAACATGGATAGTGAGCTCTACTAAAAGGTTAACTCTGGACCATACAACTTACTATCACTCAGAGGCATAGCTACAGCATTATGGGCCCTCCTGCAAGATATTTTTTGGAGGTCCCTCCAATGGTGTATATAAATATATATTTGGACTTAAAAGCCCAAGCTGAATCGATCTCCCACTGTGCCCTCCACTGATCACCTTCCAAATGATACTTAGGTGTATTTTTTTGTTAAAAATTCAGTGACAAGATAAGGTAATGAAATATATATATATACATATATATATATATATATATATAATATATATATTATATAATATATAATATATATATATATATATATAATAATATATAAAAACAAATTGTTTGAATAGTGTCAGTTTTACATTAAAAGCTTTAAATATTTACATTTCACAGATATATATATATATATATATATATATATATATATAAAAAAATTGTTTGAATAGTCAGTTTTACATTAAAAGCTTTAAATATTTACATTTCACAGAAATTCATTATCGAATAAATGATATGTGTGTGTGTGTGTGTGTATAGATGTATCTATTTCTAGTGGAATCTTGTAAAAGGATCTTTTGAACGAGTTCATATTTTTTTAATCAAAATTGGGAAGGACAAGAACCCTATTCCAAACCAGGTTGTATTGATGTCATTGCCCTGGTTTTTAAGTCAAAACAATTTCAAAAATTATTATAAAATAATTATTTATTATTGTTGGGAAAATGCCTTTATTTGTGGGGCTGAATCAAATAAAATAAGTGCGTAATCAATACGTGTACTGTAAATAACCTAAAAGCAGAAAAAGTGTGGTAAACCACAAGTATAACTGTTGGTAAACAACAATGTCAAGTAGGATGTTATTTTCAATGTATTTTGGGACTCTGAGTTAAATAAAACCGGTCCTGTTAACATAAGCAATAACAACATTTTAGGATTTTTCAAAATAAAATAGGTTAAACATTATAAAAAACTAGCATAAACTGAGCGCTTTAAATGAGTGTAGATGCTGTGCAGAGTCAATTTTGGAATGATGACCATGGTTTTGTATAACCTATGAGATAAGTATGCACATATTATTTGCAAAATCCAGAGATAAAGTAGACAGAATTTTCATGTTAGATTGTTCAAATAAATATATGGGTTTATCATATAAACGGGTCAGATAAAGTAGGAGGTGATAGCACTGCTCAAGGAAGGAAAAATGTCATATAATAAAAAAAATGTTAATGTCAATGTCAATAATGTAAATGTTATATATATGTGTTTGATCTCTCGCCGTTTTCCCACAAGATCAAATTTAATATATTTTTTTGTAAAATCGACTTTGATTCATAAAATTTTAAATAGCTTTCAAACTATTTAAGCTAGAATGATAATATTGGTATCAGTGGAAAGCTGAGTAAATTTTCTAAAGGATAAGGTAGTTCTAATGCTTAAAAGTTTGAAAACAAAGCCTAGAAATTCGCTTGCATAATAATTTTTTTCTGAAAACAAAAAAGTGCGGGGAGATGAGAATAAGTTTAGCCAATGCACTTCAATTAGTGCATTTTTAATAAACATAATCATTTTTATTTTTTTAACATTCAAAATATTGAAATATTGTTGCTTGAAGTTAAATAAGTAATATTTTCTCTGTCAAATTTAAAGGATTAATTTAGTTAGTGATAATATGCTTAAAAAACATTTGCCTAATGTAGATTTATTAATCAATTAATTTAAATTGATTATTAGGAATTTATGATAAAACTAATGGATTTGAAAAGAGCAATACATTTCGCAAAGCATATACTGTCAAAATCGCATCTGTTCTCCCACAAGGGCAAATTTTATGCTTTAGAACCAGTAGCAGTTGTATGAGTTTTAATAACATTTTTCTTAACATAGGGTTGTTGCAGTCTTAGTAAGTAACAAATTAAGTTGTAATGACTGTCACTAGCTTATATTGTTCAGTTATTGTACTGAATATCTACAATTTCATTGATATAAATTAAAATGAACCACCAATAAGGCCATATTGATTAATAAAAAAGTGGAACTTTTGTACCATATCCGTTTTTTGTGTGTATTTACTAACATTAAGTAAAGGTATACACTTGTACTAAATTTCAACTCAATTGAATCATTTTCTGATTTTTACAATTATTTAAAAAACGTACATTAGTCATTCAATAAAAATTGAACTAATGCTGATAATGAGATGAAACTTGGCACATATGTTAGTCTTATAAATAACTACATGGGTGTTAAATTTCAATCAGATCGTATTATTTTTCCGCATTTTTTGATTTTTCAAAATTTTCGCTGAGTCATTATAGCAGGTTAATGACAACATAAAAAAATAATTATCCGAATAGCACGACTACAGCAGTAGATTGAATTTTCTACAAAGTTACAATTCTCTAGCATAAATACACTAGGAGACTACATAGTGCTCAAATTTCATTGGGCTGGCATAATTTTTCAGTGTTTTTAGATTTTTCAACATTTTTCCTGAGTCATTATTGCAGGTTAATGACGATATAAAAAATATTTTTCGAATAGCACGACTACAGCGGTACACTGATTTTTGTACAAAATTTTAACTCTCTAGCATAAATGCACTGGGCACTACAATTAAAACAGACACACACACACACACATACAGACAGACAACTTTGAGAAAACTACTCAGAAGCCTTTAAAACACCTGAAACGGATAATTCCGATTTCGGTTTTTTCGCAAACTTGCAATACTTTCCTATATACCTAGGGTATAAATGAGGAAATGAAAAGTAATAATATAATTATTGAATTACTTAGAAACCTAATTAAAAAAATTAAAAATGAATTAAAAGACGCTGTAGCTAATTAGCATTAGACATTTATTTAGCATTCTAATTAATTAAATTGTTATAAATCAAAAGGGTACTGGGTACCAAAGGAATATTTCCTCTTCACATGGGATTCGCTACACTCATCCTCCCTACTTCGGGCTTGCTTTTACGTCCTCAAAAATACAGTTCGCCAAATTTATACTGCAACATGCCTTCCGACTCTACGCTCGTCTTCAGATAGAAAATGCATCCGTTTCATTCTCAGTGGTCACCTATACAGCACTGACCACACTCAATGCTCCTTAATTTTTATGATCAAACAAAAATATACTTTTTTGTTTCAATACTTGTTGTATTAAAACGAAACATAGTATACCTATTTATTCGGTAATAATATACACTTGTACTACATTTCAACTCAATTGTACTATTTCCCAATTTTTTACAATTTAAAAAAAAACGTACACAAGTCATTTAATAAAAATTGAACTAATGCTGATAATGAGATGAAACTGGCATATATGTTAGTCTTATTCATAGTCACATGCGTGCCAAATCTCAATCTGATTGCACAAAATTTCAACTCACTAGCATAAAAGCACAGAGCACTAAGATGATAACACACAAACAGACAGACAACTTTGAGAAAACTATTCAGGAGGCGTTTAAAACGCCTGAAACTGATAATTTGTTGGTTTAATTTGATAAATAATTCATTTTTTGTCATATTTATGTCAAAGTCATGTAAAAAGATTTATTATAACTTTAACAGTCAAAGTGAATTAGTTTTATAACTTAAACTAAAAGCGCTAACTCTAACAAAGGTTATGGGCCTACACAATTCTTAGATAAAGAAAGTAAACTAAAATAAACTAAAGGAAAGAAATAAAGAAGAATTCAAAATCAATTACAAATAAAAGTGAGTGAAAATTATCCTTTTAAAAAAATTAAATAAAATGAATAATTCTAAAATTCATATGTTTAATGGAACAAACTTCTTAGCTTGGAAATTCAGAATTAAGAACATTCTGGCAAGCAAAGAAATTTCTGATATCCTAGAAACTAATCCTCCAGGCCCTCGGAATGCCAATTATAATGAATGGAGAAAGAAAGATGCGGAAGCTCAATCCATCATAACATGCAGCATGGAGGATCAATATGTTGGTTTAATCCTGACATGTACCACAAGTAAACAAATAATGGATAACAAGTCAGAAGCTTGGGATCTGTTATTGAAGAACAAGAAGCTATTATAGCAATTTTACGTGGAGTACCAAGAAGATATCATCACATCGCAATTCTTTATGATTATCAACCAAATGCTACATTATCTGATGTACGAAGAAGCTTTGAATTAGATGAGCAACGATCAAAATCTGATACATCAGAAAATCACTACGATCCAACAGCATATAAAGCTGGATCAAGTCAAAGAAAATGCTATATATGTAAGAAATTTTCACATAGTGCCGATAATTGCTGGTTTAAAATAAAATCAAAAATGACGCAAAAACTGCGAACGATGATTCAGATGACAACGAAGAGACGAGAACGATGTGAGATCGCTTGGACTGCTGCTGATGCAATAGATAAAAAACTAAATTTATTCTCGACAGTGGCGCGAGTGCAAATATGAACAACAATGTATCTATAGTCAAAAACATCAAAAAAGAGGTTAAAAAGATTTGATTAGCTGATAATAGCATTATAAAATCGGAAGGCATCGGTAACATAACCATTAATCAGAATGGAAAAACAATTAAACTGGACGACGTACTTCTAGTTCCAGATCTTAAAAGCAATCTTCTCTCAGTCAATAAATTAACCAACAATGGTAAGTGTGTAAAATTTTGGAATGATAGAGGTGTTGTAGAGAATATGGATGGTGAGATAATATTGAGTGCTGAGAGAGTAAATAATTTATACATAGTGAGTAGTGAGTGGCTCGTGTGAACATGTACATAGCGTAAATGCTGAAAATAATACAATTAATACGTGGCATAAAAAACTAGGGCATCTTAATGAAACATATTTAAAATATCTCCATAAAAATGATATGTTAAGGAATTTAGATTTGAAAGCCAAGGAAAAAATGAATACATGCATACCATGTATAAAAGCTAAATATGCTTGCAAGCAATTTAAAACAATAATGAAACCAGTCAACAAAAATATTGGAACTTTACATGTCGACCTAATAGGGCCAATAGAGGGTAGCATGAATAGGTGGATATATGTGGATATATATATTTACAATAGTTGATGACTTTTCTCGAAAAATATTTACATACTTCATTAAACAAAAATCAGAAGTATTTGTTAAATTAAAAGAATTTATTAATTGGGCTCAAAATCAATTTGATACTAGGGTAAAAATTATAAGAAGTGATAATGGATCAGAATTTAAGACTTTACACATAACAAAATTTACAAAAACACTCGGGCATAGAACAACAATTTACTACTCCTAATTCTCCCAAATCAAGTGGAATTGCTGAACGTGCGAACCGTTCAATTGTAGAAAGTGCTAGGGCTTTATTGATAGATGCTCAATTACCTATGCAATTTTAGGCAGCAGCTGTTGGGACAGCAACTTTTTAAAAAAATAGGACATTAACAAAAACTAACGATAAAATCACTTCCCAAGAAAAATTTAGTGGTATCAAACCGAACGTCAATTTTCTTAAAATATTTGGATGTTTATGTGAATTCTGGATCGATAAATCAAAACGCCGAAAATTTGATTCAAAAACTAGATCCGGCATCTTTGTTGGATATTCAAGAAACAGATAAGCTTATAGAATATTTGATACAAAGAAAAATCAAATTATAGAATCGAGAGATGTAAATTTTTTTCAAGATAAGATGGGAATAAAATAATTCAAGAAATAATAAAGAAAACGATGACACGATATTTAACATTAAATTTAATTAACTTTTAAAAATATTGTTCAAAATTATTTAAGTATTTGTTTACATTTTTGAATGAATTTTTGGATATATATTTGTATAAATTAAATTAAAATTAGATAATACATAGGTATATATTAGTATAAATTTATAAAATTAAAAGGGGGGATTTGTTGGTTTAATTTGATAAATAATTAATTTTTTTGTCATATTTATGTCAAAGTCATGTAAAAAGATTTATTATAACTTTAACAGTCAAAGTGAATTAGTTTTATTACTTAAACAATAAGCGCTAACTCTAACAAAATTCAGGTTTCATCCAACACAATACTTTTCCTATATACCTAAGGTATAAATATGAAAAAGTAAAAATACACATTCTTGAATTCAAAAGGCAAAGCTGAATCGATTCCCCCACTCTCCCCCAACTTCAATCATCTAAACAACCTTGTAAGAGGCAATTTCTGATGAAAACTGCCACAACATTCCATAACCTAATTATTGACAGAAGACACGCAAAGAATGTGGAGATACATACCAATTGTATTGACATAGCTCAATTACAAGCTAAGTTACTTAAGGTGTAATAATAGAAAATACAACCCTGTATTTAATTTTTAAATAACATTCAAAATCTTACCCTCAGAAGGCACGTCAACAGTGTACCAAAGTTTAAATTTATCGGGAAACTCGTTAGCAACAGCCTCTAGTTCAGATCTCAAAAGTATATCCTTTTCAGTTTGATTGGCAAATAATAAACGCATTTCAGTTTTATCATTAGGGTCAGATGTAATGTGCCTGATCAACTGTAACATTGGTGTGATTCCAGTTCCACCTGAAATTCATAAATATCTATTAAAAAATATTCCCAGATTAGGAATAAACTTATGCAAAGGTCACTGCAAGCATTATCACACCCTTAATAACGTAATAAAATATTATCTTTAATAGCAATAAAAAATTTACACCCAAATCTTAATATGTTTTAAATTACCTTTGATTAAAAAAAACAAATCAAAACAAATGATAATATCATTGATAATCAATCATCTATGTATTTCATATAATAAGTAAAACACTATTTTTTTAAAAAAAGTGTTTTCAATTATACTTTTTCAATATAAATAATGTTTTTTGGAAGTATCCTACAATCAGTATATAAATGAAAATGTACAGATAGTTTTTTTTAAAAGAAATAACTATTTTTAAATTAGTGTAAAAATCAGTAAAATAAGGGGTAACATTTTTCTCCAGGAAAAAGTTCATGTTATATTTTTGGGTCACAGAATTGAATAAAAATTACCTGAAGTTGATACGAACATCGTAAGTGACCAAAAAATAACACTTAAAATACTTCCAATGAACAGTATATTTCAAGAAGAGGGTTGTTTTCCATGTCTTTTGGGGCACTAAATCGAATAAAGCTGGTACAGAGTCAATAAGACCACTCAAAGCCAGTGTCCCCAGATTCGAATCTTGGTCCCCATGATAATTTTTTTATCGTCATATTTACAGAATATAAGTTCATAATTTCAAAACAATTCTGGTGCAGTGTTCTGCAAGCCAGAAACACATGCTGTCTAGCTCATCAATCCATTTCCAGCATAAGTTTCCAAAATATGCTTTATAACCTAAGCAGTAGCAACACAACTCGTTAAATTTTTCATAAAAAATACTCTAATAATTTTAGCATAAACTGAGCTTCAAATGAGTACCAAGTAGTAGTATGGGTATATAATATGGTTGAATAGTGCTGTGTTGTGAATTTTATAATCTATCAGATAAATATGGGCATTGCTTAAGTAAGAAAAAGATTGATGGCCAAGAAAGCACCCATTTAAAAGAAAATTCACAATTTCACCTTGCAGAACACCAGGCCAGAATTTTAAAATTAAAAAGCTCAATGGGTAAGAAAGCCAATTTTTGAGTCCCTATTAATTACTAAAAAAATATTTTTAGTTTTTAATTCGTATGCCACAAAATTAGGACATACATTTAAAAACCAATATTACTAAAATAAATAAAAAACTACATTTCTACAAGAATAACATGTTAATAATTGCTCTAATATAAGAAATATTAAAATTGAAGGCATCGACTGCCTTCAATTTTGCCAAATTATTTGAGAATATGAACTTTATTTAAAGGATTACAATTTTCTATAACTTGAGGTAGAGTGAAGGTACGGACATGAATCTTATTGCAATCATTCCTTTAAACACCCCTTTTATATCAATACAGTAAATAAAAACGTTTTATTTTTTTATCTACTTACGGCTGCAAAATTGCTCATTACCGAACTGTTTTTTACTACACAGTCAACAAAATATTTAAAAACAGTATGGGAAAATTGCTTGGTAATACAAAACCTCCTAGAGAGTTATGGTACATTTAAATATAATGGTAAGAAAGTCAAAACTTCCTAGGAGGAGAAATGGAATTATTTGAGGGCATTATGTAGCAGGTTATTAAGTAAATTTGAGTATTTTCATTTTGTCAGCAATGATTCTTTGAGCTTGTTTTTTATATATTTTTTTTAATAATATCACAATATATTACAGTATAATTATTATTATTAATGTAAAATAATAAGCAGCATTTTATATGTAGCAATTTTATAGCTAAAATTGTAAAAAAAATATATGTAATCATGTAATTTATAAATAAATAAATTATTATTAATGTAAGTATTATTATTTTTTACAAAAAAACATTATAATATAATTTAAAAAAATAAAGTTGGCAACCCTGATATCTACGGCTAGTTTTAATTTTTTACAATGAGTTGTCAAATTGGTGACATCGGTTTTGTTCATTTACTTAGTCAAAACAAAGGCAGTAGGTAAAATAAAACGTTTATAAACATTAACTTTTATAAACAAACGAAAAGTTGCTAATAATCATAATGAATCTGATAAATAATAAGGAGAACGAACATAGAAACATTGTTGAATTATTGGACCACATGCCTGATATTTAAGTATTGCATCAACTTCAAAACAGTCTTTACTGCCAGCAAAATCTCATAGTAAGTATTGCATTTTTTTCACGCATTAAACGTTATATTTTGAAGAATAATTAACTTTTGTTTATTTTTTTCTGCCATAAGTAGATAAAATAATATATGCTACTATGCAATAAAGGAAACATTGCTGACTCATTCTAGCATTTGTCTGCATCGGCTTCACCTCTGCAGGCAAATCGCCATTTGCCTGACTCGGCTTCCCTCGCCAGTCAAATGGGTTAATTACCAGCCTCGGCTTGCGCCTCGGCAGGTAATTTCAACGGCCTACCCTCGCCTTTGGTCGCGGGGTAATTTATAAAACTCGACTGCAAAATTCCAATTTGCTGCCTAGTAGCATAATATACTTTTACATGGTTGAAGACAAAAATTTTGAAGAGTCCAGTTTCTATCAAGAACTAATTAAAAGGCAAACATTATAATTTAATTATAAAAAATCAAAAAATGTTAACTTCTCTTTTATTTGTTTAGAAACTACACTACACCTTACCCCTCACATATATCAAAAATTAAAACTTTAATCAAGTGTTTTTAAGTAGAAGAGGTTCAATGGAGGTTTAATGTATGTTCCTCCACATTAACAAATAAAATGATGATAGTTAATTGGATTGGTAAAATAAAATTTTTCATTTTACTTTAGGAGCTATAAATCACACTTTACAGCCAAGTTATATCACCTGATACATAAAAACATATTTTTACAGCATTTTTAAAAATATGCCCTTTAAATCCTGGGTACAGGGTACCTTGGAACATTTCTTTATCACATCCAATTTGCTATGCTCACCCTCCCAGCTTTGCACTTGCTTCACTCGTCCTTAGAATTTAAAATTAAAACAGCAGCATGTCTATGGACTCCCTTCCCTCGAACTCAGATAGTAAATGCAACCATTTTACTCACAATGCTGCTTAACTTTTATGATCCAACAAAAATTATGGATATACTTTTTGTATTGAAACGAAACTTAGTATACTTATTTATTACGTAAGGGTATACACTTGTACTAAATTTAAACTCAAGTGGGTCATATTCTGATTTTTACAATTTTTTTAAAAAAATGCAAAAGTCATTCGATAATAATTGAACTAATGCTGATAATGAGATGAAACTTGGCACATATGTTAGTCCTATAACTTTTAAATAAATAAACTAATAAATTTTACACCGATGGCATCATCTTTCCACGTTTTGTGATTTTGTGAAATTTTTGCTGAATCATTATTGCAGGTTAATGAAGTCATAAAAAATATTTTCCCAATAACACACCTACAGCTGTAGATTGATTTCTCAACAAAATTTCAACACTCTAGCATAAAAGCACTGGGCACTAAGATGATATCAGACACGCACACAGACAGACAGACAACTTTGTAAAAACCACTCAGGAGGTCTTAAAAACTTCTAACACGGGTAATTCGGGTGATATTCCAGTCTCGGATTTTTTTGCAAACAATACTTTTCCTATATACCTATGGTATAAATGAGGAAAAGTAAAAATAAATGAATATATTACCTGCAATCATATTAACTTTTTTAACATTAACAATTGTGGCTGGATCTTTGCGCAACACCTTAATAGAGAATGAACCATGACCTAGGTATTTTAGCCTTCCAGAGGGGCCTCTAATATCAATGGAATCCCCAATAGCAAGTTCATCCAAATATTGACTCATTTTACCACCAGCTGGGAATTTCGGATGAACATCCTTATGGTAGACCTGTAATGAAAATGATTGAAAGATGTCTTATTTATTTATAAAATTAATTTTAGTGTTTGTGTAAATAAAACAATTACAAAAATAAAAGGTAATATAATATAAAATAAGCTTGAAGACAGACGTCTCCTAATGGCACTGTGGAGCTTTGACTTTCAGGTCAGGGCTATAGAATGAGTTTGTACACGCTGACATCTGGGTGCTAGAGTTCTTTGTCGGGTGGCGCTGGACTGGCTAGAGCGGTGAGCCTAGCTAGAGTCTGGTGATGCTAGTGGAACTGATGAGATTGGTGAGACTGGAAGGACGAGGTCAAGTGAGACTAATGTGATCAGAGGAGCTAGTAAGACTAGATGAAACAAGCACACAGTGAACTAGTAGGCGCTAGGCAGAGCGGTGAGCCTAGCCAGAGTCTAGCTGGTCTAGATGAACTAGGCACACTGTGAACTAGTCGCAGATCCTAGCCAGAGCAGTGAGTTTGGATAGAGTCTGGTTGGGCTGGATGAACTAGACACACTGTGAACCGGTTACATGTGCTACCATGTACGGAGAGCGTGCTTCCTAGATGATTGGATGAGTACAAACTCAGGGGTTAATTTGAGTGAGTGATTTGAGTAAGGGAAAACGCTAAATGACCCTACAGGTTAAAGCGTAATATATATATATATATATATATATATATATATATATATATATATATATATATATATATATATATATATATATATATAAATTATAATTAAAATAAGTATAATTTGTGAATCTATGGCTATAATTATCCAAAACCTAGCGATAATATCAATTCCAAGATATTTACAAGAATTTATCTATTATTTCACTTTTGCTTCGACATTATAATAACAAAAATGCAGAAAAAACTATATTCTTTTTTTGGCTTCCTCCGATATAATCTGAAGCATTCTACTATTAAGCTTGACGACTGTCCACTCATACTACTACTAGTTGAAATATCTAATTTTTTTCAGAGCCCCTAGTATCCTTCAAAATGACTATGGTAGAAAATTTTTTAAGAAAGTAATTGAAGAAGCAATTTGGCCTGAGTTAAAAAACTATACATGGAAGACATTAACACGGGACATTAAAAATGTGCTTTGCACATGGCTT
Source organism: Microvelia longipes (assembly GCA_018340805.1). Classification (NCBI taxonomy): domain Eukaryota; kingdom Metazoa; phylum Arthropoda; class Insecta; order Hemiptera; family Veliidae; genus Microvelia; species Microvelia longipes. The sequence continues at coordinate 29,815,094 of JACMZG010001893.1, read as the reverse complement.
GCATTAAGTATAACCACCACATGATCAGAACATTTAGTTTATTAATTCATTCATGAAAAATACAAAGTCTTCCATGCTATGTTATGCTTTATTTAAAAAAAATATTATTTAATAATTTTATTTTTATACTATTTTCCCAAGTTCATACCATTTTCTTTTTTTAGGGGGTTAATTAAGGTGATAGCTAAAAGTATATTTAATGAATATTTGTACATTATACTTTGACCTCATTAGGTTAGGTATTATGCATAATAGAAAGTCAAAAGATAAAATAAAAACTTATATATAAAACTATTTGCATCGCAGATTAAAAAATGGATTGAAAAAGTAAAATTAAAATAAAAAGGTTAAAAAGTAAAATTAAATAAAAAAAAAAAGTAAATTAAAATAAAAGGGTTAAAAAAATTAAATAAAAAGGGTAAAAAAAGTAAAAAAAAAAAGGGTAAAAAAAATTAAAATAAAAAAGGGTTAAAAAAGTAAAATTAAAATAAAAAAGGGTTAAAAAAGTAAGATGACAGTAAAAATTAAAAAAAAAGGGTTAAAAAAGTAAAAAATAAAAAGGGTTAAAAAAGTAAAATAAAAAAAGTAAAAAAATAAAAAAGGGTTAAAAAAGTAATGAAGGATACTTTTCTGAGCTTGCATCACTGATACATTCCTCTATGGCTTGCATATTGAAGAAGGCATTAGATAACAAGCCAAGGCGAAACCTCGATTTAAATTGGATCATTATTTATATCATTTGATTCTACCAAGTTTTGCAAAACATTTATAGTTCATGACATTATGTCGAGCCATCAATAATGACGAATGTCAAATGATGGAAAAGTTCCCAGATGTAGCATTGCATTTTGCTTGTTACATTTCCTAGGTGTCTCTCGCACAATTATATTGTGTCAACTATTTATGATTTTCAAAACTCGGTAGTATCAAATGATATATGTTTTGCTTGTTGACCGTGATGGTGGTAAGAGAGCACCGCTCGTCTCTGGTAAATACCAAAGACTTTTTTTAAAATTAATTAAAGGGGGTTTCACTTAATTATTATTAAGTGAAATATTGCAACAGGTTATATGCTTGTTGCGGGCCAAGGGAAAGAAAAGGCAATAATTAAGTAGATACAAGGTAAGGAAGCAGACAAACCGAACGAGGCCAGGAAAAGGAAAGGGGATATTGGGAAAACAAATAATAACAAAAAGGAAAGGAGAGGGAAGTAGCAACAATGTTTCAATATAAGTCATAATATTTATGAGTTAGTACTTAAGGAACTTGTTAACCTTTAGTACATGTGGTACAGGTAAAGAAACCATTTCTTTTGCTCCCTAGATCTAAGAAGTCTCCCACCCTTCTAACTTTACCACCTACACATAACAATAAGAAATTAAAGTTTAGTTTATATGAGAGTTGAGTTTAGTTTGTTGAGTTGAGTTTGTATACTGATGATGGGATACTTCCCGAAACTCGTCTGATTTATTTTATTTTATTGTGATATTAGACCAAGTATAATTAAAACTATTTTTTAAAAATTATGGTGTTTTATTTATTCTTTTTGGTTTTTAGAGCTTTTGTGAATAAGAAAAACTTCCTTTAATTTAACTCTAAAAACAAAGAAGTTAGCCTCAGCAAGTAAATGAAGTCAGCATTGGATTTTTCCAATAGAGTTTTTTATATATACACCCCCCCCCCTACCTTCCTGAAAACTGTTTTTCATGTTATGAGTAATTAAACTCATATTTTCTTTAACAAATCAGCTTTTGAAAACATATATATGAAATTTAAATACCTTGATTACTAAATCCATATATCCAATATGATCATCAGATGTTACTGGAGTATATGATCTAATCACAGGCTCGCCTTTAATGTCAGCAGATAAAAATATGTGCTGTCCAACTGGAAGTCCTATAAATATAAAAATTAATAGAATATTAAAAACAGTCTTCACATATAGTACATAGATAAGTCATTATTTAGTTTTATACCTAGTATAACAAATAATATACATTGATTGCGAAATCAATGACCCCACAATTTAGGACATGACCCCACAATATTATACCATAAGCCAGTCTGCTTTGTATGATTGATAGAAGATACACCTGCCTCAAAATTCCTTCAGGTAATGAGTTTTTTAATTTTCTTAACGCAAAAATATAAGTAGACACTATGCAAATTTTCAATGTGAGGAGCCCATGAAAGTTTAGAATCCATAATGAGTCCCAATAACTTTACTGGTTCATTATCTGATGAAGGGTGATTTTTAGTTGTAAAAGTTAATCTTTTACAACTACATCTGTGCCTAAGATCATTTTCAGAACTTAAAACTTATCAACATCTATTGAAAAACACGGGCTTCTGTACAGTTTAACACAAGAGATAACAAAAGGGAAGCTTGAATTTTATGAGTCGAGGACATATTTTTTGAGTAGTTACATCACTCAATAACATAAAGTTTAGACTGTACTTAAGTATTTTTTCCATCAAGATATTCCTTTCACACACACATATTTAATACAGTCTTATATCTGTGTCTATCCAAAAACTAAAACTTTCAGATATCATGTGATAAGCGTAGAACATATTGAAACAAACTGAATATAGTCTCACCTAGAATATGATTTTCAGAAGGAAGTGCAAATCTAAACCGTCTCGTATCATGACTGATATTCTCCTTTTCAATTAATTTTAATGAAACTTTAGCAGTCGGATCGACTAACGTCTTGGGATAGGATTTCTTCTTACGATATAGAAATAGAAGTAATGAAATTGTAACAATACTCACTCCAATCATAACAGGAACAGACTGAAACCAATATAGCACATTCTGTAACAAGAGTCAACAAAATGTGTTAGTAAAAATCATAATTAAAAATTACCTGCACCTCCATGACTCCCTGAAGGATAATTGTCCAATAACAAATGTTTACATGCAATAACTCTATACCTTAGCGTAACAAATAAATTTGCACAACTCCATAGTTAGACTATAAACATTTAAGATTTGTTAAAGAGGATTAACAATGGCTTATACAAATATTTAACATCCCATAACACAAACAATGTGTGGTGTAATCTTACTATAGTATATAAATTAATTTATTTATATAACAAGAATACAGGCATTTAGCCCAGTATATAAATTAATCATATTATTTTGCAATTAGATGTTGGAATAGATTAACTAATCAAATAAAAGAGGCATCTTCAAGCAATTTACACAATAAATAGACAAATAACTTTTGCAATTAAGAAACTTTGTAAGAAAGTAACCTCAAGTATGTAAATAAATAAAATCATAGTACTCTATTAGATAAATTAGTACTAATTATTTAAACAAATGCTAGGTAAATATAGCTGTCAATTTTTAACAGTAAATTAACCATGGTTTTACATTTACTCTTGGGCAAAAATTCAAAAATATTATTAAAATGTGTTCATTATTATTTGAACATGAATAAATTCTAAAATTTGACTGTATTGTAAAAAGAATATAAATTCGTCACAAAAGAGGTATAGAATCATTTGCTAACTACAAAAAGAACATGCAGCTCAGTTTTCAAATTACATGGATATTTCACAACTGTACAAGGAAAACCAAACCAAGGGTATAAAGAGTCAAATAAAACTAGGAAGTAAAGCAGAATAAAAAAAAGTGCAAAGAATAAATTAAATACAAAATGGTTAGAGAATATAGTGGTTTATAACAAAAAAAACAGTGGTTTAGACGAGTCTTTCAATTATTTATTTTTGCCATAAATAAGAAAAATGTGGTTAAGATCTATTACTGCTGTGACACTTTTGCACTCTATCGAATCAAAAATGCAGATAACTACCAAAATATAGACAAGCACATATACAGGGTAGACCAAAAGTTCCCCCTCCACTTAAATTTTGTATGACATAATTATGCATTTTTTATACGTAATTTATTTTAAATATATTTATACATGCAAGAGATCTATTACACTGGGAGACATTTACTGTCACTGTCAATTATTTGGTTGTATCTTTATAGGACTCTTTGTGTTCACACCAAAGAATTAGTTATGACAACAAAACATAAATAAACTAGAGAATAGAACCATAAAACAAAGTATAATTTCGACTTATTCTATAAATTTCAAAAACTTATTAAACAAATTAAACTTTGTTTTTGCTTTGTTTTATTGAGAGTAACTTAATTTTATTTTATTTATTTGAAATTAATGGATCACACGATCCTTTATATGTAATACTTATAAAAATCAAATACATAAAGAAGAAGAATTGTTAACAATTCTTATTTACAGTAAAGAAGTGAGAACTAATATTTCCTTTCCTAAGAATGAGTTCAGAAACACTTTAGGAGGTACTGGTGAGCACCAGGTGATCAGGCCATTCAGAAACTTGATGATGTTCCTAACCAATAATTTTTTAAAACTACCAAGAATCACGAATATTTAAAGTTAAGTTAAGACTTGTGGAGAAACAATCTATTGATTGTACTCTGGTTGCTATGCTTTCATTGAAAATCAACCAGCAGTAACTGTCTTTGAAATAGAATAACCAAGCATCACCAGGTGGTATTCGAACAGTGTCAACCAGGAATAGTTCCTGAACGCACCCTTAGTTGTTTTTAAACCGAAACTTTTAAATCAATGGCATTATAGTGAAACCTCATAAGCGATGTAAAAACATCACAACTAAGAAGTTAAGGTTGCTGCTAACGTCTTTAAGAATAGTAGTGTTGTCAACTAAAACATCAGTTACAAGGTTTCTTCTTAGACCATATAAAACTTGTAAAATAATTTAGACATAGGTGAGATTGAAATTATTAGAAAAAATTGTTTCCAAAATATTTAAAACTAGTTGATCTTATAATAGGAGCTTTCAGTCAAGTGATATGTTATCAAATGTTTGGGACGGATTAGAAATAAATGGCACTTTTTAAAAATGATGACTAAAGCACTTATATTAAAAGTTGGTCATAATCAAAGGCACAAAACCCTGTGAGGGAAACAATTTTATTGGCTCTCCTTGGACTATATTTAAGATGAAAGATGCCATATCTACTACGATATACATTTTTGCCACAACTTATACTGATCAAATTACTATATTATATACTGAGCAAAACTACTAAAATTAGTACTTAAAGTAAAAAAAAAAATAAATAAAAACTCATAGAAAATACACATTAGTGCAAAACAGAAAGAACAAATGATGAAAACAAACTAATTATACTCTGTTCAGTAGTTTTAGACGTCTGGCACTATATTGAAATTAAAAAATGCCAGCACACTTTTGAAGACAAAAAATTTAAACACAAAGGGTCACTTAATTAAAAGATATTTTGGCATAAGAAGGAAATTATTATAACATATTTGATGATGGTGGATCAAGAGGCTATACTTGGGTTCCTGAGGAATTGACAATAAGTTACTTGTCAAAATATGTAAGTCACATGTCTAGGTTATGCAAAAACCAGAGTTTTTATCACTATATTATTAGCTTGAAAATCAATAGAATAATTATTTCAAACGATACAAATGGAATATAGCAGTTAAACTTAATTATTTTTCAATTTCAGAAAAAAAAGAAAATTAAGATACTGATAGCTACTTTCAAACAGATAGTGTTAATAATTATGTTCTTAGCAAAAAATAAATCAAATTATTACGAACAAGCAGTAGTTTGAAACTTAGAGATCAAATAAGTACTACACATATTATAACTAACTAATAACAAATAAAACTTTCATACACACTTGAAAAATTAAAATCAAGCAAGTAAAAAAAAGCACTATTAAAAAAGCCAACTACACCAATATAAGAAAAGGTTCTACCTCTACCTAAAAATTTTATAGTTACCTTAAGAGAGTGTGAAACGTATTTTTCCATTAACTAGTACATTTCATACATTTTTGTACGTTAATCTGGATTGAGAAACCTCCCCCCCCCTTAATTTTGGACAGCATAAACCTCTTTAGGGCGTCCGTAGGAAGCCTTGGTATTTATATATTTATGACTATTAATCCCATTAAGTTAAACAGTGAATCCAAGTTTACATTTTTCATACATATAATCTTATTTCTACATTTCTAGTAATGTATACTATTAGTCTATTATATTATACCTAGCAAGGATATGCATTAATATCTATTAATATTATTAATAGAGATACTCTACTAATCTCTTATACTATTAATTTCCTTACAACTAGTGTTGCGAGCCTTTAAATTTATGTTTTCCACACTATATTAATCACATAAGGGTAAACGTGTAGGGAAAACTAAGCTTATAAAGGACTTTTTAGTACGACATTGAGGATGCAGAAAAATAATAGAACAGGATGTAGTGCGATCTTATTACAACAGTTAGGCTACAAGGGCTTGCATATTGAATACATCAAGATGAAGAGGGCACTTCTTACAACAGTAAGGGCGCAAGGGCTTAAATACATCAAGATCGAGGGCACACTTCTTAGGACAGTGAGGACGTAAGGACTTTAAAACATAAAATTGAGGGCATACTTCTCATGATAGGAAGGACGCCAATTCTTAAATACATCAAAATCTAGGGTGTTCTTCGCCTAACAGTAAAGGAGCATGGTCTTAACTACAATAAGAACGAGGGCATACTTCTTTTAACAATGAGGGTGCAAGGTCTTAAAATATGAATTTAAAGCAAAAAATGATTCATTATTTAATCTTGCATTATTACACTTATTTTTTCTTTTCTTTCTCTATCTCTCTCCTTATAAATATGAATAAATGAGGATCGAGGGCGCACAAGACATTCAACAAATAGGTCAGTCTGGGCCTGGGTTAAGAAGTAAGTCTGGGTCCAAAAAGTTCTTGTTTGATCCTAGTTGGATTACTAGGGATAGAAACACTTACATGTGCCATCATTACATTATCACTAATTTAATACTGTTATAAGATAAACTCTGGGCTTCACCAAAGCTAGGAAAGTCCTAAAGAGGAAATATTTTGATTGGTCTTTGGAGAAATTCCAACAAGATTTACCAACAGGCTTGTTTCCCACACCTGATTTTTGAGCTTCTATAAAAGTCTATGACAAGGCTGCTAATGATGATGAATGCTAGAGCAGCAATTCATTAGCAGTCGTAGAATTAATAATAGAGTGGGGACAAAAAAGCCAAACAAATGGACTATGATGTAGAGTCCAGGTATACTCAGCCTATAGCATCTCTACCATAAAGTCTCTCATAAAAATAAACTTTGTGGGCTTCTCTGGTTATTGTCATGATTATTTAGGTCTTACTGGGGTGACGTTTTGCTTCCAGTGTGGGAGGCATCTTCAAGAATATAGGAGATTATGAATGAAAACAGAATACTCTACAAAACTGAAGTGTTCAGTTTATAGTATCTACATACCTGGAGATGCCTTCGACAGAGAAGCAAAATGTCAGATTCATCATCTTAATTGACACCAGCAGCCCCAGAAGACATAAATCCTGTCTTATGAAAGTTAATAAACAGGAGGATATCTCCAAATAATAGGAAAGAAAGCTCCTTTTTTGTAAAGGAGGCTATTGTCAAATATTACAGAAAGAAGTCTAAGCCTCGCACTCTGCAAGCAGAAGCCTAAGGCCTTTGTACCTTAGCAGTTAATGTCTTTATTCAACTGGCAGTGGCTTAGCAGTAGCATTACGTTTACACACATACTTCAACTCTATGTAAGAACTAGATTTAAAACATCTTAAAACCTAGATAGATTTTCTATTATGACTGGCTATCTTTGTTTGTTGGCAACCGATGAAGGTAGACCAGCTAATTTTTAAGCTATTTAATAACTAGCTCAAATCTTAGTAATTACAGGACCAAGTCTGGTAAAGAGAGTCTAAAATCAAATTTATATCAAATCAGGAATAATAAGACACCCACATAGTCTAGTCCAAGGTTAAAAAGTTAAATACCTAAATATATCTCATTAAAAATTTAAATGTACTCAAAATTGAAATTCTTACGTTTATTAGTGATGATGTCATATTGATTTATACAGGAACTTTCAAATACAAATATAACAATTAAATCAATTAAGTAATCAATTTATCGCATAACAAAAACTATTAATTAATAAAATGCTTTAATTCCTTCATAAAAAAATTTGCAAAACCGGGATAAGCAATAAAAAAAATTGATAATTTTTCTGATAAAAAATATTTTTATGACAGAAAAGTTAAGTTCGAACAGTTATTAGCCAACTGGGAAAGAACCCAGGTTTAGTCGTTAGCAGACTTTTTCTTTAAATAAAGTACCTATATACATATAATCTATATAGGAACTTTTAATGTACTAAATATTAAATGTACTTGATAGGTACTCTTTAAGTACCAATAAATAAATTTATTGGTACTAATCCCTCCCTTAGGTAGAGGTCTGTTTCGCGCTGAAAACTACTTCGTTAAAGAGTGCGAAATGTTTACCAAGAGGGACGACCAAAGAGACTAAAACTATATAGTTTTAGTCTCTTTGGGGACGACTCTCCTTAGCTGTAAGGTAAATAAGATATACTAGTACTCTTACGGACGTTAGGCACTGTGTATTAATGTGTAAATATTGTAACTCCCAAAGAGGTATTATTACTGGAGGGGCCCTATTGGTTGAATTTTGAAACATCGAAAAAAAACCTGTAACTTATATAGAAGGACGATAAAATACAAATCAAAACACAAACAATGTGCGGAAAGCCGAAAACAATTGATTTATTATAACCTTGACTCACTCTTGAAGCAGGTTTCAATGAGGTTACACAGAGCCCCTGAGAGTCCCAAAACGATGTTTCAGGCCTTTCAATGCATTAAGATAGGCTATAGTTTTCAGTGGAATTTCCTTTATGGTATGTGAAAAATAAGGCCAATCCAAACCAATCCCTTTGGGATTGATTGGCCTCCTCTCAGGCCCGTAGCCAGCCAAAACTCGAAGGGGGGGGGGGGTAATCCCTGAGGGGGGCAAAATTCACACGTCTACAAGGGAATTCCACTAAAATTTACTTCGTCAAAGGGGGCGATGCCACCCCTGGCCCCTACCTGGCTTTATTTAAGAGCCACACTTAAATTTATTTATTTAGTACCTATACACTTATAGGTACTATAAAGTATGCATATATAGTCCAAGAGCCAGGCCTAAAAAATGTGACTCATTTTGTACTACTTCAAACCAAATTTTTCTGAACATATACCTTAAATTATGAAGGAAAAGCATAGTCTGCCTATCCAGAGTGGAGCCCTTCATATGAATGCGCTCGCACAAATTCTAGTTTTCTTGTAATAAGTGGTTCCCCGTAGGCCGTGTGCAAAATATGAAGAAACCTTTTTTTAGAACTGAAAAAATTTCCTATAAAACGAGTATTTTTTCGTCAAAATTGGATAAATACAACTAATGTTATGACATTTTTTAAATGGCCAAAAAAATACACAGTCAATATTTGTCCAAAGAAATTCGCTGACTTTGCATAAATTAACAACCATTTTTTCATTGTTTTTGAAAGAACCATAACTTTGGCTGCAGTCGTCCGATTTTGATGATTAAACTCTTGTTTTATAAAACATTTTAACTCCTTTAATAAATGTTCTCTTCGTGTTTTGCACACGACCCTCAGGGAATTACTTATTTCCAGAGAACTGAAATTTGTGCGATTTTCAAAAAATTTGAACATGCGCAATCATAAATATGAAGGGCTCCACTCTGGATAGGCAGATTATGCTTTTTCTTCATAAAATAAGGTATATTTTCAGAAATATTTGGTTTCAAGTAGTACAAAATGAGTCACATTTTTTCAGGTACGGCTCTTGGACTACTAGTCTAAGGTATAATGGTACTCCCATTTGTTCGTTCTACTTTATGAACCTGCCCCATCAATGCAATGATGTCGTATAAAAGACTGTAATTAAAAAATCGGGTACGGGGTACTTCGGTACTTTTTGGCACCACATCGCATTATCGCTGCACTCATCTTCATGTCACTTCGAACTCGCTTCACTCATCCTAAGAATATGACAATCAACCAATTTATAATGCAGTACATGTTCGCTTAGTTTTATTGTCAGAAGTCTCACATCCAGGCACTGACCTCGCTCTATTCTGTTTAACTTTTATGAACCGTAAATATACTTGCGCTATTGAAACGAAACATTGTATACTTATTAATTATGTAAAGGGATATATTTGCAACTTGTATCAAATTTTAACTCAATTTATTTATCGATTTTTTAAAAATATATTTGCAAGTCATTCGATAAAAATTGAAGTAATGCTGATAATGAGGAGAAACTTGGCAGATTTGTTTGTCTTATATATGATTACATGCGTGACAAAATTCAAATCGATCAAAACATTTTTTCACGTTTCATGTTAAGTCGAATTTTTTGCTGAGTCATTACTACCGGATAAAGACGTCTTAAAAATATTTTTCGGATAGCTCAACTAGTCTTAATGATTAATTTTTTTACCAAGTTTATAAATACGCTGGGTGCTACGATGATAACAGACACACACACTTACAGACAGACAGACAACTTCGTGAAAACCACTCTGGAGGTCTTAAAACACCTGAAACGGATAATTTAGGTGGAATCCCGGTTTCGGATTTTTAGTGCAAAAACAATTAATTACCTATTATGGAATAAATGAGTAAAGTATGTTGTTTATTACGAATTTAATGTCCGTAACTAAATATGAGGACAAAAAAAGTAATACAAATCTCCACAATGAGTACGTGGCTGTTACAGACGCGCACACTTTTTAGAGCATAATTTGAAGGAAACGGTTTTTTGCTGTAACAGAATTAATGCATTTCAGGTTGTTTCCAAGTTGATAAACTAGATAAGCTGTATTTGATACTTAGATTTCATATTTATATAAAGTTCTTTCTTTCAGTTTTTTTTTCGATTAATTACCTGTCGTACTATAGATAGTGAAACCATGGGCCTATTAATAAAATATTAATTTATTCATCGTACGATTTATCATGCATTTATCTTATTGACAGTCAAAATTCTTAGCTATATTTTACTAAGTTCTTTCTTTTGTGTTGAGGTGAAGAATTAAAATGTACCCGTACAATTTGTGTTCAAATATTGGTTCTAATAGTCCATTTATTAGGCCATGGATGGCGACTTCCGGCGCTGCAGCCCCCAGTGGAGGAGGCAAAGGACTGAAGGGAATAGTAGCTGGTAATATCTTGTTTTATCTAAATTAATGTAGAATTTGTCCTGGTAGAGGAAGGGACACAGTGTTATGACTCTCCGTTTTTACTTAGTGCTGTCTAAAGTAGTGTTTGGATCACATAGGGAAATTATAGGAAACTTTTACAATTTACACACAGCGTATCTAACAGGTGATCGTATTCCATACGGTTCTTGCACAGATTTGTTTAGTCGATCAAGTCAGATGACGTCATAATTGATCCTGCCAAAACATTTAGTAAGTTCACCCAGTATTTTTAATCCCAGGATCGTATTAAGTGGGTCGTTTTCATTTAAAAGTTACATTTGGTGTTTTCAAAATCTCTCTAACACAAATTTTCAACTTCAAGGAATCAAGCCAATTTTTAGACCATATCATTACTTGAACATTCTAATGCATGAATCACCTCAATATTTTAGTACGTTCACACACATTCTAGATCCGGGGATCGTATAGAATACGTATGCAATACGGTCAACTAACTTCACGGTTCTTGCAGCGTATTTGTTTAGTCGATCGAGTGATAACTGATCCCGCCAAAACATGGCGTCTTGTATAGTGAACCTTCACTTTTGGTTATAAGGAAGTTTAAAACTAAAAATATATTTAATTAAATTGTGATTTCTTTGCATAATAATAAAGTTACACTAAAAAAAATAATATTCCAAAAGTTATTTGATCAAAAACGGTTATATAGAAGTGAAATAAAGTGAAATAAAAGTTCGACGAGAAGGTTATCCGTTAAATACGATCGTCTCTAAAGGTACACACACAAAAAGACAGCGTATCGGGGGATCCATTTAGATTACATCTCCCTAGTTCTAGCGTATGCGATCGGATCCCCTCCGCATGGTTCATACAGCTTAAATTACCGTATTGAGAGATCGTATCCCATACGATACGCGGATCTAAAGTGTGTGTGAACGTACTATTTGTCAACTTTGTTGCTAGATATTTGCTGAGCAACACTTTTGTCACCAAAAACAGCAATGTCCACTCCTGAATGTCACGTCTATTTCACCTTTCTATTTTCTTTTTTTTTAATTTTATTTTACAGCAAAAGCTCTCTAGTGTGACACAAATGTATGACTGAATAACAATTAAGTGAATAAAATATTTTTATACCAATTCAGGTTATATATCTTAAAAAAACTCATGAATGTCACAAAAAAGTAGATAATTTAATGACTAATTTGTAAAAAAAATTAAGGAAATTAATTTACAAAGTTATTTAATAGTAACAATATGACAATTGGTGGACAGTTATATATTTTTGTTAATATAAGACTGAGAAAAGTAAATTATTTGACAAATTAAATACAATGCGACATTCATGAGTCTGTAGATAATGTGACATTCATGAGTCTGTAGACAGTCTGTCTTTTTTCTCTGTATTTTTTGGCTCTTTCGGCTGGAGTTAAAGGCTAAACAAAATTCAAGTTAAATCTAAATTATTTAGATGTTAAGATGTGATAAAATACATAAAAACTATTGAATTTCTCATGAATGTCACAGAGAATACATGAATGTCACATTTGGTCGTGACATTCAGGAGTTGTGACAGTCATGAGTTTTTATTATAAAATATAATTTTTCTTTATTTCAATTAAAGCAATTAAATCAAACTTGAAAAATTAGTGAAATGTTTAGTAAGCACTATAACAGTCTGCTAATTATAATTATTAAATATAGCATAAATAATAAAAAAACAGTGTGACATTCATGTGTATGAATAAAAATACTTACCATGATTTTGGAGAAAAAAAAATAGCAGCGCACCCTCTTACAGTCAAGACTCAGGAACAACAGAAAGTTATACAAGACCCTTCAAGGAGGGATACCAGGCTCTACCACCACTTCTTTCACTTATCTTTAGTACTTCTACAGATGTGACATTCATGTTGTAGATTTTTTAACAAACCTTGTGGACATTGAACTTTTTAAATTTTTATGATACCAAAACTTAAAACAATGATTATCTCTTCGTTAAGTGTTAGAATTAAACCTTAAGCAACTACTAATTCAATAATATCATCTGTAAATAAAAGAGCCTTTAAATGAGGTCACTTCTAAAATTCACTAAATGCCAGAAGACCATGACAGTCATGTTTTTTTTTTTATTTTTTACTATTTTTAAAAAATATATAAATACATAATTTTGATAATTAGCATATATATTGTAACTCTATGCATTGAGATGAATGCAACACCGAAGAGAGAATTTTAAAATGTTTTGAATATCTCGAGATATACGTCTTTAAAGTGCGAAGACATCAAATGGAACTTGGAAATGAAAACGACCCAAGTATGATATCTAAATACGGTTAAATACGCTGTTAGAACCATGCAGAGGGAACCCAGTCTGATACGCTAAAACTTGGAAGATGGAATCTAGATCAATACCATGTATTGTACCTTCAGAGATGATAGCATTTAACAGATCAAACTACTCTTTTTCTCTTCAAACTATTATTTCACTTAAATGTTACTGTTTTTCATCAAATAACTTTTGAAATATTATTTTCTTAGTGTAACTTCGATATCATGTAAAGAAATCACAATTTAACTAACTATATTTTTTGTTTTAATCTTCCTTATAGCCAAAAAGAATCTTCCCTATAAAAGACGTGATGTTTTGGTGGGATCAGCTATGATGTCATCTCACTTAATCAACTAAACAAATGTGGTGCAAGAACCAGATTTTATTAAATGTGGATGGAATAAGATTGCCTGTTAAACATGCTGTGTGTAGATATTAATTTTGTCTATTATTGTGAAGGTTCAGTTAGGTTATAAGGAAATTTTAAACAAAAAAAATATATATCCACGGATTTAGAATACTGTGTGAATGCACTATTTGTCAGACATACCATGAGTATCACATTTTGTTTGCTAGGGAGTTGGCTCAAATCAAAATTACTTGAATCCTTTTATGTTTAAGTTACAATAATAAATTATTGATGTACAGTCTATCGTTTAGTTTAAAAATCTTGACAGGTCAGTTTAGACACCACAGATTCTTAAGAAAAAATATTCCTGCAAAAAGGGAGCGGGAAAAAACTATGTAAACAAATCAGGTTATTTTACCCGTATTTTCTTGGCGATGTTTTTCTACATTTCTTTTGTGTAGTTTTATTTTAAAATATCATTCTTAAGATTAATTTGAAAGTAGTTTTCAAAACGGTGTAATCAAAAGAAGAACCACAAACAAAGTGAACGATTGCCGGGAAGAAGGTTTTTTCCCTACAGCGGTTATTGTGGTAGGGACTTTTTTTCTCTTTTTAAGTGAAAGGTTGGCAGCGGCTTCTCTGATTGGTCAATTCCCAAAATACTTATGACCTTGGGGATTTTTAAACTAAACGATAGACTGTAATTACGAACTGAAGAAATCAGTTACAGAGTATCTCAGTACTTTTCCTCTCAATATTAAAATCCCAATGTTCATCTTCACCACTTTGGACTCACCTTGCTCATCCTCTTAATATTGAAGTAATTTAATTTATATTGCAGCACGCTGAGTTTACCCCTTATTTGATGATGACAGACTCACATAAAAACCACTGAAGAGGTCTTATAAAAAACTGAAATAGATAATTATGTTAAACTCAAAGTTTTGAATTTTTAGTGCAAACATAATACTTTTTTTACATACTTACAGTATAAATGAGGAATAGTAAAAAATATATTATTTACCCAAATTGTAATATATCCTTAAAGTTTTGTGCGCATAAGAGTCTTGACTTTTAAATATAGTATTGTGGTTGACAATATATTAATTGTTTTTAATTCTAGTGTGTTTTTTTTATCATGGTGAGTCTATGCCACCAAATCTCAGCAGGGCAACAGGGCTTTCATGCCTTAGATTATGCCAACTCTTAATATCCTATGAAAATATAGGGTATTTTTGTGTTATTTCAAAACTTAAAATGATTGAATCAAGGCTTTATTATAAGTAAGTGGAAATGCTATGTATGTACGTGGCCCCCTGGAGTGTGAACCTTTGGAACTCCTGGAGCTCATTCCTTAAGGAGGAGCTAAGTGATGAATAGTTATCTCCAATTTGTTTGTATTCTATTTTTAATTATTTCTTTGTATTACTTTTAATTCTTTTTGTATGTTTTTATTTTGTTCAGGTGGTATCACTGGAGGTATAGAGATATGTATAACTTACCCTACTGAATATGTTAAAACCCAGTTACAACTTGATGAAAAAACTTCTAAAGGAGGTACCAAGCAATATTCAGGAATTGTTGATTGTGTAAAGAAAACAGTCAATAAGAATGGTTTCCTGGGACTTTATAGAGGACTTAGTGTCCTCCTTTATGGATCTATACCCAAATCAGCTGTTAGGTATGTAGGCCAGTCAAGCTATTGGCTTATTCATCATATATACTTTAATGCACACTCTCACAACTTTTTGGTTGTGATAACCTTCATTAGTGAACTAAGAGATAATAGTAGTGATAATAATTAGAGCTAGGCGATGTATCATCTAGCAAGTAGGCCACGTTGTTGGGTCATTTTTATTACTGCCTTAGATAGCGTTCTACCTTATGAGTTCTAGTGTGTGCCTTTTCCGCCCAATTTGCAGAAGAGGCGTGACTTCACCATACAATTAAAAAAATTTAAAATAAAAAAAAAATTAAGGTTAACAAAAAATGTTTGTCAACATCATGCCCAATGTTGAACTATCCATGACGTCAAATTGGTTATTAATTTTGTAATTTTTTTTACATTAACTCTTTAATTGCATAGATAATATTTTTGTGATTATAATTGTAAAAAATCGGGTACAGTGTACCTCGAAACTTTTCCTCGTTACATTGGATTCTCTACGATCATCCTCCCAGCTTCGGACTTGCTTCACTCCACCTCAGAATTAAAAGTCGTTGAGTTTATACTGCAAGACCTCTTCGGACTCGCTTCGCTCATCCTTAGATAGTAAATAAATTTGTTTCATTCCCAGTGGTCATTTATCCAGGCACTGAACACGCTCGATGCTGCTCAACTTTTATGATACACCAAAAATGATAGATAGATTTGTTGTATTATAACGAAACTTAATACCCTTATTTATTATGTCAAGAGGTACACTGGTACCAAGTTTCAACTTAATTGGAATATTTTCCGATTTTCACAATTTTTTAAAAAACATATACAAATCATTCAATAAAAATTGAATTAATGCTGATAATGAGATGAAACTTAGTGCATATGTTAGTCTTATAAATAACTACATGGGTGTTAAATTTCAATCGGATCGTATTATTTTTCCTTGTTTTATGATTTTTTACTGAGCCGTTATTACGGATTGATGACGTCATAAAAACATTAGTTTCCGAATATCACAACTAAAGTGGTAGAATAATTTTTGTACTAAATTTCAACTCTCTAGCATAAATACACTGGGCGCTATAATGATAACAGATACAGACACAGACAGACAACTTTGCAAAAACCACTCAGGAGGCCTTAAAAACGCCTGAAACGGATAATTCCGGTTACATTGCGGTTTTTGATTTTTTTGCAAACACAATACTTTTTCTATATACCTACGGTATAAATGAGGAAAAGTAAAAATATGTTATAGAATATTTAACAAGGGTATCAAATAAACTAATGAGAGCACCTTATTAGTGTTGTATCTTAACATGTTAAAAATGACCAGTGTCTCCTCTTTTATTACTAAATAAAATGTTAATTTATTTACTTTGTTTTATTGTAGATTTGGTGCCTTTGAATGGTTCAAAGGACAAATGGTGGATGATAAAGGTAATTTAAGTCCACAAGGAAGAATTCTCTGTGGTTTAGGTGCAGGGGTTTGTGAAGCAATATTTGCTGTTACACCAATGGAAACTGTTAAAGTTAAATTTATTAATGATCAAAGGTCTGCCAACCCTAGATTCAAAGGATTCTTTCATGGCGTTAGTCAAATTATTAAAGATCAAGGTAATTTTTCTCTTTTACATATTTGAAACCTATTAATATCATAATAAAGTTAGATAAGATTTAAGAGGGAGAGGGGAACCACTTGTTTTAACTCTAGTAAGTTTACTTTTTTAAGTGAACTTATAACTTAAAATAAGTTTACTTATTTAGGGCATTAATTACTCACTTACTTGTGGTTGTTGAACTCAATTTGCACTCCATGTGCTGCTGAAGCAAGTAAAATGGATACCAAGTAATATGGAAATAGCCAAAGCCCACCAAAATACGCTGCTGTTGAGTTTATAAAATATAAATCAAAGCACCTTAGACCTCATGGGCATTGTAAAATCTTCCTTTAGGAAACTCTAAGGAAATTTAAATACAATAAAAAGTTAACGTTATTTCATTCTCGTGACAGCGTTAGTTAAAAAAAGAAAAAAACCGCCCTAAAACTAAGTAATGTCACATTGTCAAGCTTAAAAACTTTTGTTCCGTGTACAGAAAAAAGTAAGAAGAAAAGAAAAAAAAAAGATAAAAAAACCTCAAAATGGAAGAAGACAGCGGAGACGGTAACAAGGAGAAGATAACAAGGTAATGATACATAATACAAACAAAACACAACTATTTTAATATTTTCTAAATGCTGAATGTTTCAGGTGTAAAAGGAGTTTATCAAGGCTTAGCTCCAACTATTCTAAAACAAGGTACAAACCAAGCCATGAGGTTTTATGTTATGGAAACATTAAAAGATAAATACAGGAAGGGGGATCCAAATGTAGTTGTCCCTAAGTTGGTGAGTTATTTTTTTATGTTTCATTAATGAGCCTACCGATTCCAGATTTTTTTTGTCTTTATGTATGCTGCTGGTGAATGTTTAATACATATTTTATATGGAGTTTAAAGAAAATGTGTGAAGAATTGTTCCAAATTTGACAAGACATTTTTACTTTTCCTCATTTAAACCGTAGGTATATAGAAAAAGTAATGTCTTTGCAAAAAAATCCAAAACCGTAATGAAACCAGAATTATCAGTTTCAGGCATTTTTAAGGCCTCCTGAGTGGTTTTTGTAAAATTGTCTGTCTGTATGTGTGTGTGTCTGTTATCATCCTAGCGCCCCGTGTATTTATGCTAGAGAGTTGAAATTTTGTACAAAATCAGTCTACCGCTGTAGTTGTGCTATTCATAAAATATTTTTTTATGACATCATTAGTGCAATAATGACTCAGTGTACGTTTTTTAAAAAAAAATGGAAAATGGTCCAATTGAGTTGAAATTTGGTATATTATTACCTAATAAATAAGTACACAAAGTTTTGTTTCAATATGACAAGTATATCCATAATTTTTGTTGGATCATAAAAATTAAGGAGCATGGTCAGTGCTGTATGGGTGGCCGCTCAGAATGATACGGATGCTTTTACTATCTGAGGACGAGCAAAGCGAGTCCAAAGAAGGGAGGATGAGCATAGCGAATCCTATGTAATGTTTAAAAGTTACAAGGTACCATGTACCCGATTTTTGAGTATCTAATTGGCTCAGATAATATTGATAATTTACTCAAGTATGTTGGCAGAAATTAAGTAATCTGCCCTAAGTTTATAAAAATTATCTGGCAATTGTGGGACTATACTTAGCTTTCTTATATATTTTAATAAATAAGCTTATTTATTGAAATTATTATTTACTATCTGAGGACAAGCGAAGTGAGTCCAAAGACGTTTTGCAGTTTAAATTTAACGACTTATGACAAGGAAGATGAGCATACCGAATCCGATGTAATGAGGAAAATTTCTGAGGTACTCCGTACCCGATTTTTAAGAATAGTTTTAGGCTATGAGGAAATTTTCATTACAAAATGATGCTTAAAAGATGTGTGAATGTGTTTATTTCAGATCACTGGTCTTTTTGGAGCAATAGCTGGAGCTGTATCTGTGTTTGGAAACACTCCTATTGATGTAGTTAAAACTAGAATGCAAGGTTTAGAAGCCTCCAAGTACAAAGGAACTGTTGACTGTTTTATACAGATATGGAAACATGAAGGACCCACTGCGTAAGTAATTTCTTAAATGATATTATGCTTTGATAATTAATTTTATACTTTGATAATTAATTTTATACCTTGATAATTACTTTTGTACTTTGATAATACTTCGGTAATTTATTTATTTGTTTACCAAGAGAAAGAATGCTTAACTACAAATGTTCATAAACAATTGAACTTAAATCAAAATAAGATAATAAAATAATTATAAAATTGTGTATATTCAGAAGATTTGGTGATAAATAAACTAGCTTTAATTTGTAACAGTATTTTATCTCTTAAAATTTTCACTCCTTTGAATGACTTGTGTTTTTACTTGGCGGGACAGAAAAGTTGATTTCCCTTCTTTTTAGGACCTTCCCTTCTTTTTAAGACTTGGCGGGGAGTTTTTTTTTACCACACAAGTGGTTTTTGGTAAGATTTCATGATTATTTGAACGGTTCCTGTTATACAAGACTCGTGTAGTAGATAAAGCTATAAACGGTATAATGGTATTGTATAAACCACTCTCAAACTCTGTTTTCTGTGGCACTTACAACATAGGAATTATGAATTGGGTATTTATTGATACAGGGATGTTAAGAGGCACCAAACAATCGCTAAAGTCCTCAAACACCAAAATCCATTCATTAGTAAAGAGTGCAGGTGGGTCCATTCAAATAAAAGTAGCATTCACTAGCTTAGTTTCTAGATCCGTGTTTAGCATAGGAATGTCAAATTTAAGATTTCATCAGGTAGGACTGCACACAGGCATAAGATAAATCCAGAAAGTCCTGACACATGAAAATGTGTTGAGCAGTTTAGGCTGTAGGTGAGTGAACGTATAACACTATTGTTCACTAGCTTAGTTTTCCGCTCCGTGTTTAGTGTAGAATGTCAAATTTGATATTTTATTAAGTAGGATGTACAGTACATGGGCATAAGATAAATCTAGAAAGTCCTCATAAATCAAAATTCGTTCTGTAGTTTTGGCAGTAGGTGTTTCAACGTATAAAACTACCGTTAGTTTTTTGCTCCACGTTCATCGTAGAATCGTCGAATTGAAGATTTTTTAGGTAGGAATGCACATGAGCATAAGACAAATCCAAAAAGTTCTCATACATCAAAATCCATTCAATAGTTTAGGCTGTAGGTGCGTCAAAAAAAAGTTAGGAAGAATAAGAAGTCAAAAATGGCATTTTCGAACCTCTTGTGTCAGCATGTGCACTGGTGGCCTAATGCTGACGAAGAGACCGGGTCCTAAAACCAACTGCCATATTGCTCTAATTCAATGCTTTTGCACTTCTCTTATCTAGTAGCGAATTCTGCTTTTGGGTTTGAAGCAGTATAATTAATTGAAGTAGTATAATTAATTTTTTGTCACATTATAAGTTATAAAAAATTGCATATTTTTAAATTAAATTATTTAAAATCTCTATATTTCTCTATTAAATATAGAGAAATATTTAAATTTGGTGTTTTAAATTGTATTGTGTTAGTCGTTTTAAACTCATTTATACTTCTAGGACTGGTGAAGTTGGTGCTATCGATATTATTAAAGTACATAATATGATATTCTTACTTTGGAAACGTTTTTATAGAATTTATTTCACCAGTTCATGTTTTAAATAATTTTATATTTTCTTATCATGTTTCTATATTATAAAAGTATATTTTTTTGTGAGCAATTTAAAATTTCACAATTTTATGGTAAACTGATTTTAATTAATTATATTAAACCCACAAAAAGAGAGTGCTTTGTTGGTTTACTGTAAAAAAAACTATAGGGGCCCAGCTAAATTTTTGCAGGAGGAACCCCAAATCTGAAGTTCGCTACTGCTTATGCATACTGAACTTAAGCTAATTCTGACTTAATCCTTTTTTTATTTCAGATTTTACAAAGGAACTCTTCCAAGACTGAGCAGAGTATGTCTCGATGTTGCCATAACTTTCATGATATACGATTCATTTATGGAGTTATTTAATAAAGTTTGGCCATAATTTAATATTTGTTGTTCCAACTGTTTTCGTATTTCTATTATTAAAAGAGAATTTTTGAGTTGATTAGTTTTTTAACTGGTGTAATAGTATAATATTTGTATTGATTTATTTTTGGCTTTTGGTATTATATTAGTTTGATCAATTTGATTGATATCAGTTATTGTAAACCAAGTTATTGGTTTATTATAATTTACTAGTTATAAGCAAACATTAATCAGAAAAGAGGTAGGGCATTGAGGGATATGGACCCTGTAGTTTATCTGATATCAGTTTCAGAGGTCTATAAGCACGAAAAAGTTAGTTTTGCATAACTTAAATTATACATTTTTTACTGTTAAATTATTTAATTAGTCAAATTTACTTAAATACCTTTTTTCATGAACAATTGAGCAGCATTCAGTTGTAATGACAGGGTTATCAACCCTAAAAATGTTTTGTTTTGTTTTCAGATAAAAATAAAAATAGATTATAAAATAGTAAATCAGATAAAAATTGCAATTACCGTTTTGAAATTTTTGGCACAACTTATTTATTAATTTTTTAATTTAGTTAAGTCACATCTAAGTTGGCTCAAAATAAGAAATAGTTAATGTTTAATATAAAATACAAGTACTTAAATGACTTGATTCCTGCATTTAAGCCTTTTCTTTTAAGGTTAATCTATTAATGTCTTTTTGATGATGTTTTCAATTGCTTAACAAGGAAGAGAAATAGCTCTGCACTACGTGTTGTCCGGGATGAGCTGTGCAATAATTAATATAAAAATTATAAACTCTGCCATGCACAGAGCTAGTTATTATTTTCAGATAAACATCAACCACTGCTATAACATATGCCTCTAAAGGTTTATGGATTTATTGTTATTTATAACATTTGGATCGAGAAATGTATAATATATTGACACTAAGCCACTTTATTGAGTCAAGGAAAATATGCTTATTCTTAATTTAACTTGATAGTTGGATTTTTTTCATTTCATCAGACAATATTTACCTTCTCATATTAGCAGTGATATATGTTTTTTGGTAGTATTTATGTAACTATAATTTTCTCATCTGCTTAAACAATAGTTTAACTATTGTTAAAAAAATGTTTTTATTTAGTATGACCAAAACCTCATAGCTCTATTTCTGTTTTTATGTATTGGTCAAGTTGTTTTTTCATTTTTTTTTAACATGATAAACGACTCTAAATTTATACAAAAATGTATGTTTATTAATTTAATAACTCCCAAGTTTGTTCATATTTAATTATATTTTAATGTGTGTAGTAATGTTTTTCATTCTTGGTCACTATGCTCTTTAAACGTTTACTAAAGTCTTCTTATGCAACAAAAATGAATAATGATTGTAAACCTCCCCTCGGTTAAAAAGAAAAAAATACCATATTTACAACTTTTTCATTCCATAAGAAATCACTAATGTACATACTTTTTTCTGTTAATTTATTTTGGTTAACCTGAGCTGTATATTTTTACTTTTCCCCATACACCGTAGGTATATAGGAAAAGTACTGTGTTTGCAAAATAATCCAAAACCTGGATGAAACCGGAATTATCCGTTTCAGGTGTTTTAAAGGCCCCCTGAGTGGTTTTTACAAAGTTGTCTGTGAGTGTGTGTGTCTGTTATCATCGTAGCTTCTAGTGTATTCATGTAAGAGAGTCAAAACTTCGTACAAAAATCAGTCTACAGCTGTAATTGTGCTGTTTGGAAATATTTTTTATGACGTCATTAATTTGCAATAATGACTCAGCGAAAATTTCAAAAAATCATAAAATGCAGAAAAATGATGCCATCTGATTGAGATTTGGTGCCCATGTAGCCATGTATAAGATTAACGTATTTGTCAAGTTTTATCTCATTATCAGCATTAGTTCAATTTTTATTAAATGACTTGTGTACGTTTTTTAAAAGAATTGTAAAAAATCAGAAAATGATCCGATCGAAGTTACATTTCATTTCAATGCGACAAGTATATCCATGATTTTTTTAGATCATAAAAATTAAGCAGTTTGGTCAGTGCTGTATGGTTGACCACTGAAAATGAAAAGAATGCATTTACTATCTGAGGACAAGCGAAGCGAGTCCAAATCAGGGAGGATGAGCGTAGTGAATCCGATGCAATGAGGAAAAGTTCCGTGGTACCCCGTACCCGATTTTTTATATTTAGTAAAGTATTTATGGGTAAAAACTTGATGCTTTTATGTCTTGGCATGACAAATATGAAAATAATATAATAAATAATCTCTTATTTATATGACTGATAAAAATCACTAGTCTTCCCTTGTGCCTTTTTTTGGCAACCCTCAGTACCTGAATGGGTGACTACTGGGAATAAAATTTAACCACAATTTTCTTAATTATTTCTTAAGGATGAGCATAGCCAATCTGATTTTTGTGTGATTTAATTCTTAAAAATTACAGTTAAACTGTGCAAATCATACTGATAAAACTAGTGTAGCAAATATGGAGGAAGTTGATTTTTTCAATTGGAGAAATACTTTTGTAATATTTCATTACTAAAATATTGTGTTCCTTGAATCCTGTTGCAACTATTTTTTTGTTATTACTTGTATTTTTTTAAATTTGTTGTTAATAACTTTTTTTTGTTTGTTATTCGTACTTAAATCTGTAAAATTTTATTCTGTTTTTTGCTGTATTTTATAATGCTTATTTTTGTATCTCATAGCTTGAAAGAGCACAATTTCTTTATTTTTCCCTGTGTGGAATGAAGTGAAAAATGTGAAGAGTACAAACTAAAATTTTAGAGTACTGATGCTAAATTTTATTAACATATTTTTATTTACTTATTATTTGGCTTTCTTAATTTTTGGGGGTAATTCTTTTTTTGCCTGTCCTATTCTGGGTCTGGTAAAAGTTCGGTCTCAGCTAAATACTAATATTTATAGTATTATAATTTAGCAAATAGGTATTTTAAAAACTTGTGTTATAATGTAAAGATTCAGCTAAATTTTCAATTTGAATTTTCTAAATTGTAAGATAAAATTATTTGTCTTATAGGAACAAAAACAGATAACATGTAAGAAGGGGGAGATAAAAATTAATACCATAGTATTATAATGAATTAAGAACAATCTGTAAGAAAAATAATTCCTCGCTTCCTTCTAGAAGCGAGGAAGGTGCACTTTTCTCTTGCTCTATGACTTATTGAAGAACAGTCTGTAAGAAAACATTTTACTTCTAGAAGAGAGGAAGGTGCACTTTTCTCATGTTCTATGACTTATCGAAGAACAGTCTGAACAGTTCTCTATGACAAAAGTAGCTCTTAATGCCTAGCCTAATTCTACAGGGAGAAAAGTAACTAGCGGAAGTAAAATAATTATCATTGTGGATACTAATTTTGTCCCGTTGCCCATTTTCCTTTGGCTTTAAAAGTTGCAGATTCAATCCCACCAAAATGCTCATTTTGACAGTTTTTTTTGTAAGTTAAAACTTTAATTTGTTTAAATAAATTACAACTTTTAGTGTAAAAATTCACTTTAACATTCACAATAACATCTCTATTTACCAAATAAAGGAACAATTAGAATTAACAATGAAAAGTAAAAAAACAAAAATTCAATTAGTTTACCCAGTTTTAGTCACGTTATATGTATACAAATAATATAAGAAGTATAACTAAACAGATAAAACTTTTCTTTAATATAAATGACTTGCAGTTTTACTTGAAAAGCAAAAGAACTTGAAAAGAATCATAGCAATAATTAAAAAACAAAATAAATCCCACCGCGTACTTTAGAATTTAAATAATATTGTTGGGCTTCAACCTCTGGAGTTAACCTGACTGCCTGGGATTAAGGGCTTACTTTTCTCCCTTGATAAGTTAATAAGCATTTTGAGAGTAAAATTATTATTTTTCAGGAAAAAATAAAAGTTTTGTTGCTATATTGGCTAAATTATTATTTTTTAATTGGCTGCTTTCATCACTCGCTTATAGTTATTTTGACCAAAATGTTTTTTTTCTAGGTTTAGAATTTTAATTTTTAACAGTCCAATATTATTTTTTTTATTACTTTGCTGCCATAAAAATGTCAATAATTACTTTAAATGTTTAAGCTACCAATTAGTAAGATCTAAGTTGTGGTTGACTGCTAGGCCTATGCCTTCAATGTGTACCAGAAAAATATTTCAAGCTAATAGTGAGTATTTAGAAAAAGTTAAATATAGAATGCACCAATTAGATAGACATTACATTTGAATGTTATGTAATGATAAAATTTTAAAATAGAAACTAGAACAAAGGAGTTTAAGTGTCACTCATTTCGTAAAATTAGTTAGTAATCAAGTAATCATAGCTATTCTAGGCATAACTTTAGCAGTGGGGCTATAGTAAGATATCATAGGAGTTCCTAGTAAAATTCAAATTCTTTCATGAATGGTAGAAAATTGTTATTGATCAAGCTATTTTTTAATTAAGGACTTTGTTAAATGTATTTTTATTTATTTGTATTTGTTATTTATTTGTCTTTTTTTATGTCCGTCATGTTTTTTACATTTTTGTTACTTTCTTTTAAATTTTTTATATTTGACTTGTTAATTTCTTTTATAAGGCTTTTTATTATAATAGAATGATGATGATACTTCTATGTAGGTACGGGACTAAGGTCTTATTACTCCGCCTAGAATCTCCTGTTCATATAAAAATGAAACTACTTCAACTATGTATCTCATTATATTAATCAATATATATCATTCAAGTCTAAGATTATATCATATTTAAAATACATTTTGGGATCAATCCTTTAGAACAATTTTTATCGGACAAAGCATTAAGTGGAACTATAGTTAACTGATTTAGCTTTATACATTGATCAATTTCTTATTTGTGTTTACAAACATTTTACGTTAAAATATTAACTTCTTTTTTATTTATAAATTTTATTTTGTTGAATTCCTATTGGAAAAAAATCATTAATGAGGTATTTATGTACAGTTTACCCTGTATAAAAAACTATATGTTTATAAGTGTCCAATAATACTAGGTAGAATGGGGCTTTTGAAATCCTTGAAGTGTTGGAAATCATAACATTCTTGCTTAATTATGGACTTTGCTTTATAGTAAAAATTCAATTTAACCTGTGAGAAACTTTTCCTAGATTTTTTAAAGGAAAAGCATTTCAATGCATTTCGAAGCACCACGTATATGACTATAAAGCAAACCAATGGAGCAAAAAAATAAAGGGTCCCAACTATGAAAGTATATCAAAGGATATTAGCCTATATAGACCTCAGTATCAGTGTTTAAAAAATTTACACTGAATAAGTTTGTTTTGTGGTGATTTGAATACCATTTTTAATTTTTTGTACCTAAAGAACAAAATTTTTGATTTATTGTGTTTTGTCATTTTTGCACTCTGTGATATAAAGATAACAATAATCAAATTATTGAAAGAGAACACTAAAGAAAAATAAATAACTATTTTTGTTATATTTTTTTGTGTATTAATATATATATTTTTTAAAGTAGTACTGATTGTTTTCATACGTGTTACCTTGTCTGTTGCACCTTGTAAGTTTATGTCTCCTTTGTAGCTAGGCAGTACAAAACATTATAGTTCCTAAATTATAACTGGTTTTGGTCTGTATTGCTGTTAATTTTCAGGAGTAATAAAAATAAAAACCTTGTACAAAAAAAATTGGCGCTCTCTTGCTTCCCAATCCAATTTATGCTTAAGTTTAATATCTTTAATAACCTGAGAAGTAGCGTTACAGCTTGATATTTAAAGTTTTTTTTTTTAATTTTTCAAAGAAAATGGGCATATTTAAATGCAATATTTGCCCGGCTTGCGGACCTTGCAGATTTTGAAGTTACAAACTTAAATACTGTAAATAAGAGGATAAAAAAATAAATAGTTTTTGGTACTTAGGTTCGAACCTAAGTATAGCCTATGAAACCAAATAGCAGGATGAATAATTACCTAAATATAATGATGTTAATATACAATTTCTTAGGATCCAATGCTGTTTCTATAACTTAAGGATATAATGGTTTCCTATAGCTTAAATTTTTAAAGCTACTAAAAGTAGTAAAAAAATAAACATATTTGCGGTATAGTTACCTAAATAATAACGACTAATAACAATTTTGATGTTAACATTTTTTTTTTGGCAAGGGACACATTTTCACTTTTAGGCGACTTTTTTACCCCTATGTGTGCACAACTTAACATAGTACATTTTGCGAGTAATATTTATTTTCTCCTTTCAAATAATAATTGTCGTAATTTAACTACTTTAACCAATTTTTTTTAATATAATTAAAGCAATCGTAATTTCAAGTTATATTTAAGGCAATACACTGTCGTCTGTATGTTCATCAAAATTTTTATAAAAACATGTAGTTTACTTTTACTATAGTTTTTCTTTTTCTTTAACTAAATTATTGTAACATTTATTCCTCAGAATGTAATTCAAAATCATCAAATTAGCTCGTACATTTTAAAGTACGAAAACATGATACAAAGTAAAACTCATAGGTAAAACTTACCTAATATTATCAGTGTTGCCAATAAAAAAAACTAAATCCTAAACGAGTCATGAGCAGTTATTCTAATTTTTGCTATTTTTTGAGCCACCTATCAGCTGATCACGCATGTCTGAATTTTTTTAAACAGGTTAGTATAGGAGTTTCCCTACTTAGTCTATACATTACTTAACTTGTCATGAAGACATCTAAGTATTTGAGATAACACTCATACAATTCTACAGAAAACAATTGTTTTAGACACATGCAGTGTTGCTCTTCGTTTTCTGGCAAGATAAATATATAATAAATTAGGAACGAAATTGCAGAAACTTAGCACGAAGTGTCCTCTCTTCAATAAAGTTACAATTTCACTTGTTTTTTCGGGAACCACCCGTTTTTTCAACTGGAAAAATGCCCCCGATTTCAAACCCCCTGAAATAGTAAAACCCCCCCGTTTTTTTTTAAAAAAAAATCTGTTTTCATATATTTAAATTTATAATAACTAAACTTATTAATTTAGATGATACCACAATTAAAATTATAATTTGGAAAAGATGGAACTTGAACACGATTTTCTATAACCATATGAAAAGAATAAAACTAAGTGGCAACACTGTATTGAAGTATTTGAAAGTTTACAATTTATGCTGATTCATATATCACCAGTTTGGTTTTATTTAAAAGATTTCTTACTAAATCATTATTTTTTTTAAGATTTTTGTTCTGCCGTGTGTACTATTGAAATTTTAATATTTACTATGCCGGAAGACCATTATAGTTGTAAATTCAAAGGCATTTATAAGGTAGAGTTTAAGTTTTTAAAAGTAGGGAGGAATTTTAATGAAGCTGAATGTACTATATGCTAGTAAGTATTAATAAAGCAATTTATTTTTAAACCTATAATAAATAATAATGCATCCGTTAAGAATTAATGCAAGAAGTAACAAAAACAAGTTATTTGATTAATCAACGGATAATCAGTGGTGGGCCTAGAAGGGAAGGGGGCGCCCTCGGCCATGATCTAAGGCAAAGTTTTATAAATAGAACTATTCTATTTATAAAACTAAAGTTATGTTAAAGTAAGTTAGTTAAGTATAAAGTTAGTTCTATTTATAAAACTTTGATCTAAGGCATTATGAGACGAGTAAAAAAGGGAAAAGACCTTTGATAAAGTATCGATCAAATTATTTTATTCAATGAGTAACTTTTCCAGATTTAGATATAGCATTGTAGGGCATGAGACTGTTGACTATATATGTATATGTCATAGCCAAAGTGTTTAATGTGGTTATTATTATTCAATTACTATCAAATTTGGTCAAATTGTTATTTATCACAATATAATTGTGCAAGAGACACCTAGGGAATGTAACAAGCAAAATGCAATGCTACATTTGGGAAATGTTCCCTCATTTGATACTACCGAGTTTTGCAAACCATGAATAGTTGACACAATATAATTGTGCGAGAGACACCTAGGAAATGTAACAAGCAAAATGCAATGCTACATCTAGGAACATATCATCCGCTATCATCTCCCACTCTGTTTCTGACATTATGTCGAGCCATCAATGATGACGAATGTCGAATGATGGAACAGTTCCCAGATGTAGCATTGCATTTTGCTTGTTACATTTCCTAGGTGTCTCTCGCACAATTATATTGTGTCAACTATTCATGGTTTGCAAAACTCGGTAGTATCAAATGATATATGTTATTTATCACTTTGTCTTGCTGTTGTGCAAATATCTAATCTTATTGGTCAATGTGATAATATACACATAATAACCATATGTAAGCATAGAGATATATACTGGAGAGGGCATAGCATATCTTGTCATGTTTCCAAGATTCAAATTATTACTCTTGTTTATGTTGTTACTATGACAACTATATTGTCAGTTTGTTTGTTATATTATTAATAAATGGTTTTTGTGTTGGATTCTTAAATCTACATTGAACTCTTATTATAAATGATTAGTTTATATTATATAATATTGTATTATGTACTTAGATACATAACAGTGGCGCAGTGCGGTATTGGATTTAGAATAATCGGTAATCGTTTGGTGTTGAAGTTGTCCTTACCAGATAAACTAAATACCTTCTTATTATCTTATCGAAGATCTCCTAATCTTACAACAGGCAACAGCCCTGCTCAATTGTTTCTTGGAAGAGAAATAAGAACTAATTTAACATCATTAAGACCTGATCTCAAAAGTTCCATAAAGAATTATCAATACAAAGATAAGTTATGCTTTGAAGATAGGGTTTTCGCTCCTGGTCAACAAGTTGCTGTTCGCATTTACAACCAGCCTTATAAAAAGTGGACTCCTGGGATAATTATAAGCAGAGATGGTCAGTTGCACTATACTGTTGAGATTGATGGTAACTATCACAAGCGACATGTGGATCAAATTAGAAGCGCTAGTTTTCACTCCGAAGACAATCAGCCTGTTAGTCACCCATTGCCATCCAAAGAATCTGATGTGGAACAACCTTTGCGAAGATCTTACCGGATCCGGAGCTCACCAAACAGATAGGTTCCATAATTCCTTTCAGGGGGGAAATATTGTCATGTTTCCAAGATTCAAATTATTACTCTTGTTTATGTTTGTGTTACTATGACAACTATATTGTCAGTTTGTTTGTTATATATTATTAATAAATGGTTTTTGTGTTGGATTCTTAAAATCTACATTGAACTCTTATTATAAATGATTAGTTTATATTATATAATATTGTATTATGTACTTAGATACATAACATATCTCAATACATTAAGGGATCTGAAACATCTTTTTGAGGCTCTTTGGAGCTCTGTGTAACCTTTTTAAAACCTCCTCCAAGACTAAGTTAAGGTTATAATAAATTAATTGTTTTCGGCTTCCCCCACATTGTTTGTGTTTTGATTTGTATTTTAAACGTTCTACTATATAAATTACTGAATTTTTGTTCTGTTTATTTAATTATTTTTATCACCGAATTCAGTCAGGTTACTTTTTTGATGTTTCAAAATTCTACCAATAGGGCCCCTCTAGTAATATATCTCTATGTATATAAATATCACTTTAATTGACACCCATAATGAATGGATAGGGAAATGGTTACTTAATTGGGAAATAATTAAAAATACTTATAATAATTATGTAAAACAATACCTATAAATAATTATTAAGTATTTATTAATTATTTATAATAAGCTTCATTATTCTCGTCCATTTTAAATAATAAAATTAAACAATTAATGATTATATAATGAGTAAAAAAAGGTTAAATACGATGATAAACTGCTAAAGATTGATAAAGACAAATAAAAAAGCACAAAGCAACAAAAACAAATTTTTCTGCACTTCACAATTATTGGCTTGGTGGGAAAGAGGAAACCCTTCTCATTCTTCTAATCACTTTATCTAACTTAATTTTAGTCGAAGAAATTATTTAAAAACATATTCATCATATTAGCCAGTTTGTGTTAGATATTATGCATATAATGTAGCCAAAGTAATTAATTAATTACTTTGGCCAACGGTTTTAGTCATTATATTGCATAATGACTTACACAAAACACATATACAAAAAAGTTTCCAAATTAAATATTAGCCTCAAGCGCATAAGTCTCTTGGCTCATCTCTGCGGATTATCGATTATAAATATTTAATTAAAACATTAACAATAAGCCTTCAGCATCTTAGCCGCTTTGCGCCTCTCCGCTACGAGGCGACGGCGCTGGGGTCCACTTGGCGAACACCACGCCTTTCTGTGGCCGTGGTTGTTGTCTTTTATAAGTTTGTCATATTACTAGTTTATATAAGTGGCATACTACAACGATATATTTATGACAATTTCCAAA
Source organism: Microvelia longipes (assembly GCA_018340805.1). Lineage (NCBI taxonomy): Eukaryota > Metazoa > Arthropoda > Insecta > Hemiptera > Veliidae > Microvelia > Microvelia longipes. Next base: position 29,783,618 of record JACMZG010001893.1, on the reverse strand, counting down.
TGTATGAGTCGAAAATATAAATATATATATATATATATATATATATATATATATATATAATATATATATATATATATATATATAATATATATATATATATATTATATAAATATATATATAATATATATATATATATATATATATATATATATATATATATATATTTATATATAAAATAAATATAAATATTATTTGGTACATTATGTTGTATATGTCAATCGATAAAAATTGGAACTAATGCTGAAAAAGCTTTGTTACTTAATTAGTAGTTCACGTGTAACTAGCCTCATTATAAAATTTACATATTTACGCATACATATTTATAGCCTATAGCGAGCGAAGTGAGTCTCTACTCGCTTCAATAAATGTATATATTTTTTGACCAATCTTCTGATCGAAGCGGACCCGTTGTAAATTTTTGAAATAGGTGTATTTTTCTGACGTTAGTTCCTCAAGCAACGTATTACTAGTATAAAAATAAGTAATAAAAAAGCAATATAATTATTTATTACTTCTTCTAAATCAGTTAGGTTTGGAAGGACTCGGACTCGGTTAGGAAGGGTGAAGGGTTAGTAGATTATTTACTTTGTTCCTTTTAGAAAATTCACATTTTGTTTATATGTAAATATATTATTTTATGTTCATTACATTAAATTAGTTGAATTTTATAGCTAAGTATTAAGAAAATTGTCGAATTAAGGTCGTTTAATGTGGTTTTAGTTCAATGAAAGTTAAACCATATTCCTAGCACCGTTCGTCAGTAATTTTTATTTAAAAAAATAGTGGATTGCTCTTCAACCAATTTTAATAATTAACTTTATAAATTAGGAATTAAGGTACTTTAAAAAAATTATATGATTAATTTGATTTAAATATCAAAAAATGATTTAGAAAATTGGATATCAAATAGAGAGAATTATCACCATTTGATTTTTTTTTTGATAGCACAACTGGAAATGGAGATTTTTTGTACCATGTTTTAACTCTCTAGCGTAAATACAGTGGGTGATGGGATGATCACAGACACTCACACACATGCAGACAGAAAACTTCGTGAAAACCACTCAGGAGGTCTTAAAGACACCTGAAACTGATAATACAATTGACACCCCAGTTTCTGAATTTTTCGCTAACACAATACTTTCCAATACATCTACGGTATGAGGAAAACCAAAAGAAATAATTTTCTTTGTTATTAGTTTTTTAGCGAATTTCCTTTGAAAATTCGCCTAATGGGATAGGCGTCATGGCGGAATTCGAACCTCGGACCACGACACAAATCCGTTTCAGAGGTCCCTTATGACGAAAAAATACTTTTTTTTTGAAACTTTATATATATATATAATATATATATATATATATATATATATTATATATATAATATATATAATATATATATATATATATATATATATATATATATATATATATATCTATATATTATATATATATTATATATATGTATTTCTAGACACTTTTGTAAAACACTCTATCTTTCGAACGGATTAATATTTTTTAACCAAACTTGTTGTAGATTTTGGACCACCAAAATATATATAAAAAAAATCATAGATTTATGACAAAAGTCCCGCAAATTTTCAAACTAAAAAATTAAAAATTAAAATTTTACGTTACATATGTTTGCAATAGACTTTATAAAAAATATATTTACAAAAGATTCAAGATGTTTTGCATATTTGCAAGAAAAATATGAGTAAGCAAAAAAAATTTTTTCGATCTATTTGAGATTTAGCTCGACAAAATAGTTTTTGCTATATTTATAAGATAAATTGTATTTGTTTTTAAATAAACACGTTAATTATTATTATTATTATTATTATTACAGACAGAAAACTTTGTGAAAACCACTTTTCACAAAGGTCGTCACACACACACATCATGCATATTTCCATGATGTACTCATATATGAGACCGACGTATACAACAAGTTTTATCTCATTGTCATCATAAGTTCAATTTTTATCGAATGACTTATATTTAGTTTTTAAAAACTGTACACTTTTACACACACACATACAGACATACAATTATTTTAGTCTATTTTTAGAAAATAAAAAGGAAGAAAAGAGTAGAATGAAGGAAATATAATTTAATTTAGAATATTTTTTAGGAATTTTTGTTTAACTTATTTTTTTTCTTTTTTTAGCGAATTTCCTTTGGAAATTTGCCTAATGGGATAGGCGTCATGGTGGAATTCGAACCTCGGACCACGACACAAATCCGTTTCAGAGGTCCCTAATGATTAAAAAATACGTTTCGCGAAACTTTTTATAAATATATAAAGATCGTAAAGGCGCTAAAACCTTTAAAGATAACTGACAAAGCTTAAAGATAAGTAACTAAGCTTTAAACTAGTAATTAATAGTAATAAAGCTTTAAGCGTACTTCTAATTTTAGAGGCATAGTTTTGTACAATCAACTGGATAATTATGCGCATTTCCTTTGGAAAATACAGACAAAATGAGTTACGAGCAGTGCTTGACAATTGAGTAACTGCTTAGGTTCTAAAGCATGAACCGGAACCACGCAATGGGCATGGTTCTTGCATAAGCAAGAAATGGCTTGTTTAGCACGGAAACACGCATTCTAAATGAAATTCGCCCGACAGCGGACCACCGCCCCGGAATTATTTATTTAGTAGTTGTAAACTTATATAATGTAAAAAGCACGGAAACACGCATCCAAAGGAAATTCGCCCGACATGCGGAACACCGCGCCAGAATTATTTTATTTGTTTGTAGCTTTTTAGATATGCATATTTACATATTTAAAAAAAATAAGAAGGAATTCATAATCAAAAAAATAATTAACAGTAGATAGTTAGAGAAGATAGAGAGAAAAAAAAAATAATAACTAGAATTATAAAAAGGCTTGAAAAAGATAAAATTATATCGAAAGCTCGGCAAAATTAGTTTTTTTTGTTATTTTGGACCTATTCCTCCTCAAAAGCTAGAATAACTAGAAATACATTGATTAAAATAATGAAATCCGAAATATAAGAAGATAGTTTTTTGTTTAATTCTTGTTTTTATTTTTAGGATAAAAATTGTCACACTTGGCAGACGGCTTTGCCCATGCCATTATGCTTTTGCTATTTCTTTATATGATAAATTGTATTTGTTTTTAAATAAACATTTTTATTATTATTATTATTATTATTATTATTATTACAGACAAGCAACTTTGTAAAAACCACTTAGGAGGTTCTGAAAACACCTGTAATGAATAATTCAGCTGACATCCCGGTTTCGGATTTTTTTTCAAACGCAGTACTATACTACTTTTCCTATTTTTACCGTAGATATAAATAACAAAAATTAAAATAATAAAATTAAAATAATCCAAAAAATTAATCAAAATGAAAAAAATAAATTGCACCTTCAAACTTTTTTTTAAAGAAAATGGTGAATAAGACAAGAAATTATAGTAAAAATAGAAAATAATAAACAAGTTAACAAATAACAAAATAATAAATGAGTTATGGAATAAATGTCAGTTAATAAATGCTTATCGCCGAAATGTTTTAGCGCATCTCCTTAAAAAATCAACAAAAAGTTGAGTAACGAGTAGTTTGATAATGCTCACGTTACCAAATCATTCACCGGAAGCACGCATTTCAAAGGGAATTCGCCCGACATGCGGACCCAAACGCCAGGATTTTTTTATGGTTGCTAGGAAAGCACTACTGCCATGTTTTAATAAACATTTTTTTCGTGTAAAAAAGATTTAAGAGAAATGACTTTACAGTGTGAACCCTTAATATATTTACTACCTTTAATAATAAAGAAATGTGTGACGAAAATTCAAAAATTTTTTTTATTGAAATCTGTCAAGTCATTATAGTTCGGATCAATAATTACAGACAATTTTAGACAAAGTAAGGCATTTACTTTAACCGTTTTAAAAAAATTCTTATTTTTAAAGCACTTTTTCCTAAATTTACTAGTCTTTAATTTGTTTAATCTTTTTAAAGACTCCTAAAAAAATCAAAGAGCGAAATACAAATTTTAAAAACTATACAAATATTTACAAAAAAAGCTAATTTAATCGACAACCTGCCTACGGCGTAAATAATTCCTCATTGATTTTTGTTACATTTTGTTGATTTTAACAACGGCATTGACGTAGCAAATAAAACACAAAGAATTAATTGTAATATGAATGAAGTACAATATACATGTGAATACATTTAAAGCCCAGTTGTCTAAATAGAGACTATTGTGCCTATAAAACAGTGTGAAATTTAATATCAGGACCTTATTGCTTCATATACACATTGCAACTAAATCTGAGTAAGTAGCAATTTAATTATTTGTTAAAATATCTGTTTAGGCTACGGTTTTAGAAGTTAATTCCACAGGCTAAAATCGAAGCTTATAAATAGTTTTTTTTCTTAACTTTTACTTATATTTTTAAATTTATTATATTTCTTCTTATTAATTATAAGGTATTTTAAAATAATTAAACTCATAACTTTTCTTAATTAAATTAATTTTTTCAAACATTTTTGTAAATTAAAATGATTGTTTTAATTTAATGTTTTTTTTTAATTATCATGTGCTATGCTTTATTTATCTCTTTTTCCCTAATTTAAACTATATTTTTTTATATCATTCCATTTACTCGCTTTGTAATTTTTTCTTTAGAACTCTCTTTATGCATATTTTTACATACAGATGTATTTTGTTAACGTTTATTCGTAACAAAATACGAATAAACGTATAAATATATATAATATATATATATATATATATATATATATATATATATATATATATATATTAATATTGTGATCCCATTCCTTCATTTTTTAAAAAATATTTATTTGAAACAAATTTATATATATATATATATATATATATATATATATATATATATATATATATATATATATATATATATATATATACATATATGAAACATTTCAATATTAATATTTTATGTATAAAGATTTATAAATATTATTAACTTATACGCACTTCTATTTCTTTATTCAAAAACGCTACAAACTTTAGGTATAAACCTTAGCTAAAGTTATATGCTTACCACTTTCTATTCCATTTTTAAAACATTCTGTATGAAGTTTAAATTGTGTTTGGTAGTTTCAAGTTTGTATTTCATTGATTTATAATCATTTCATTGTATACGTAAAGCAATGATACTTCAACAAAACAACAACAACAAACAACAACACAAGAACAACAAACAACAACAATTATTCTTCAAATAAATTTAAATTTAATTGATAATCCAGAAAGAGGGGTATCAAGGGTGATACCTATATTACCCTATACCTATATTACCTATATATACCTATATTACCTTTTTAAAAATTATATTTTCATATTTACTTTCTATCAGAAGCAAAAAACAAAGAATAATTTTTTTTATCCTTAAAAATTATCAATTACAGAGGCTTAAATTTTGATATTAATAAAACATCATTTAAGTTTCTCTTACTTACTTACACACACACACACACAAATATATATATATATATATATATATATATATATATATATATATATATATATATATATATATATGTATATATATATATATATATATATATATAATATATATATATATATATATATATATATATATCCTCTTAAAAGACCCGAGTAAATGACTAAAATAATGTTTTGGAGGAAAATTGCAGTTATAATACGTAGTAATAATAATTTATGTGTTATCGACGAGTTCCAACAATATTAATTAATTTTCTAACTGTATTTCTGTAATTTTAAATTAATAAAACGAAATATTGGAGGTAAACTTAATTTTTTAAATTTTTTAACACACGATGAACTCACTATCAGTGATATATTGTTTTAAAGTGCTAGTAGTTCTCTTTATTTGTCGTTCTAATAATACAATTAAGATTTATTTTATATTTAAGAAAATATCTTTAATATAAAAACACATTCCGGCTTATTAAGTTCCTAGAGGTAACACCTAAAAGATCCACCGTTGAATTATAAGACAGACATGAAATCCACCGCGTGACATATTCCACCTACTAATTAAAAGACAAATCTTTAATAATGAATGCCCAAAAAGTCGATAAAAACATGCTTTTAAATTTTTTTTAAGCTGGGAGCATATTTTTTACATTGATTTAAGATTTTTTTATTTTATTTTTATTATGTATATTACTGATTTGTATTTATTACATTAAAATTTACTATGTTTAGAGAAAATGGGCTTGAAAATCACAGCTATTTGTCTCCTCGTTGCTGTAGTTGGAGCTAACGCTGCCGGACTTCTATCTGGCTTAGGAAGTAAGTAATGAAAAGCTTGACTTTATTCTAGGTGTCATTCAGTCACTCTTATGTGATTTTAGATAGGATGCCGACCTTGCCCCATCTACCTAATTGTAAATTGTTACTGTGTTAATTGTAAACAGAAAAATAATATACTTTTTATTTATTAATTAATTTTAACGTGCTAGGAAAAATGAGGTTTGGAAGTCTAAATAACTATGGTGGTATAGAAGCTCTTGCTATCTTATATATATCCAAGCACTTCTATTCTAAATCCTTTGAACAATTAGTTACAAATGACCCCTACTTTGTTTTTAACAAGACTCTACATAATGACCTCTAACTATCCTTTGTCTGCCACCTATGCTGTCCTGCTATCAATCCTTCTTTTAGTCCTTATCCATTCGTTTTAATATTTTAATTCAGACTCAAACTATTCCAAATAATCCTCATTAGTGGTTAAGAGGACCAACTAGTCTAAGCTGAATTTATTACTTCTTTTACTATTTTAATTTCCAGTGGCAGACTGAGCCAAAAAGGTCCGAGGAGGGTTTGGCCTAAAAGGGCCCAAACCTATAGATCTCTAGGAGCCCAATGGGGGGGGGGGGGGTTCCTGTATTACTTTTCAAGTAGAGGGGTCTTCTACTTTTAACTAGATTAGCATTAATGAATATAGCTAGCATAATTTAATTTTAATTTAGTATTCAATAAAATAAATTAAATGATTTTAGTTCAAAAAATTAAAATAAACTTTATTTTATTTAAAGTTAATAAAATTAATAAGTAAGTATAAATGAAGAAGTAAAATTAATAAAACTGAAATATAACTTAGGTTTATTCTTTTAAGTGTAATACTTAAATAAAACTATTTTATATTTAATGTCTAGGGACCTTTTGAACTGCTTTAGGGCCCTGATCAAGTATGATAGGGGCCATCAATGTCTCTAGTCTTCGTATGGGGCTCTTAAACGTGTAGGTATACTGAATAGAGACCATACAGATTTAAAATATATTTTTAATTATTTAAAAAAAACTTAAAAACAAAGGTAAAGCCCTTTTAGGCTTCTTAAGGCTCTGTTCGAGTGTAGGATTCATAGATATGGGCAACACCTATGGGCAAGATTTTTTTCTTTTTTTTGGGGGGGGGGGGGTGGATGAGCTCTTTGGCCCCACCCTGGCTACGGAGCTGATTTGATAGTATATAGTAGTATCTTAGCATCTTATCTACAATCAGTATACCAAGTGGTAATAATATACCATATTATTTTAAAATAAAGTCTTGCGAAGTTCGAATCCCGCCATGGCGCCTATCCCAATAGCGAATTTTATTCCCAAAGGAAATTCGCTAAAAATTAATACTCCATCCTTAATTGAATTTAATACAAGCTAATTTAATTTAAATCCTTAATTTAATGCAAGCTAATTAGAGGGTTATTTTAAGGGTTCGTAATTTTTTGGCGAATAAATAATTTTTTATTTCTGAAAGTTTTCGCTTGTTGAAATATTTGTACAAGTTGACCTCACTGGAGGGAAAGAGGTCGAAGGCAGTCCATTATGATTTTTCCATGTTGAAAATTCTATTAGTTATATTCCACGGAATAAATAATTTAATAGTCATTTTACGTGACAATTTTGATGCATTCTCTCAAAGTGAATTTTAATTTACTTTGAGAGAAGTGGATTTGAATAGTGAACTATTTGAGAGTTTCCTCAAATAGCAAGGTTTTAAAGAGATCATTTGGCATCTCAAATGACCCAGAAAAATAATTTAACTTCCATTTGTTTATAACGCAAAATAGCAAACATTTAAAGACACCACTGTACAACACTGTTATACAAATATTTTATAATTTCTAGTTACACCTTCACCATCCGAAAGAAGTCTACTTGGCGGAATTCTCGACAAAGGAACAAATATTGTTGGTGGCATCACAGATGGAGTTAAAGGAATCACAGGTGGAGTTATCGGAGGAGTTAAGAACGCTACTACTGCAGGAGTGGGTGCTGTCAATGGTATCGTAACTGGAGCTACCGACACTATAACTAGCGTTGTTGATGACGCTAAGAACATCTTAACAAACTTCAACAACGGTAGCATGTGCACTTGCTCAGGACTCAGCTGCGGGTGTTGTGCTGATGCAACTTTAATGAAAGTTTCCAACAAAAGTTAGTCAACCATTTTATTTTAATACATCAATTTGACTACTCTCTTGGTCGAGCGGCAAACCCCTTTACACTTATTATAAATCTTATAAATTAAGTAGTGAACGTTGCTTCTCAAAGTTGCCCAATAATGCATCGAAGATCACATGCATACGGTTTTATATACTTATTGTATGCATTTATACATTTATGTTTTTGTAAATTAAACCGTTAGTTTAATTATAGCCAGCGAAATTCAGTCAAAAGAAAAAGACTTTTATGTTCAGAAAACATTAGTTCAAGGAAAAATTCAAATGATTCTATTTTTGCAAGGGTATTAAATCGAATAAAATAAATAAATAAATAATATGTTTATTTATACTAGATTACAAATAAAATAAAACAATATTAAATCAATTTATAGTATAAAGTAGGATGTCTAACAAAATCTAATATCTAAATCTAATGTCTAAATAAATCTGTCCAACTACTTCGGCTCATTGTCAGTGCATGGTCTTACTAAGTTTGGGAGCTGATTGGTTCGTCATTAGACACTTAGATCTCTTCTTACAATCCTCTCATTTGATATAACACGTAATTTGTAAAGCGTGAAGTATGTTATTTGTTACATTCTGCTCTTGTTTTAGTGTGCGTGAATGTAGGAGTTTCACTTCTTGATCTTTCTCTAAAATTATCAGCTGACTTCAATGACAAATCTCTTTTCAGCACATCTCTCTCAGGTAAAACATTTTAGACATCTACTTCATAAACAATTTTAATCATGCTACCAAAATTAGACGTATACTTTTTACGGATTTCAATCGAATACGATTCTGCTTCAGGTAACCCATCTAAAATGCCCTCACCGTCCAGTGTTAAGTTTGGTCGTCAGCCAATTTTCCTTGATTTCTCAAAGAGACTTCTTTAATACATTTTACAGAACACCTATGAGGTCTCATGCCTTTGTTATGGGGGGTATATATAGTTGTAAAAATTGTTAACCGGAGGGGGGGGGGTACTACATTTTTTTTTAATGTCATATAAAACATTGTCCAAGGAATAATTTTTTTATTTATAAACTTATTTAAATTAAAGAAATATTAAATTAACAAAATAATTTATTTTTTTAAAAAAATGCACGTAAGTAATTCAATAATAATTTCAAATTAGTATCGCTATAATAACTTCCAATAATAAAATGAGGGCACCATTCATGCCTTTATACTGGGTGAAACAATTTAGATGTACCAAGATTGAATCCTTAAAAAATAAGGGGAAACATGGTCTTAAACAAAAAGTTTCTCTCCCCCAGTAAATTGATTCTTGCAAATTCAAATTTACCATTATTATTTTGGTAACTATTACCCAAATATTGGTAATTTTGTTACTATTTTGGTAAATTCGAAAAGTCAAGTTATAGGATGCCGTAATATAAAATTTCGTACTAGTCAATGCAGTTTCCAAAATTGGCAATATTACGGTATCCTATTACTGAACTTATTAAAGTTACCAAAAGTAGTAACAAAATTAACATTTTTGGGTAAAGTGATCAAAATAATAATGGTAATTTACAATTTTGATCTTGAATTTTTTTTTAGCACAAGACCCACTTTTACTACTGGGGGGGGGGGCTATGTTTTTACCCCAGAGGAGGGCTACAATTAATTTTTCCTGTCGGGGGTTCCTGGTTACTCCGGAGGGAGGGGGTATACCAGGATGCAGGTTGCTTGCAACCCAGCAACCTAGGCAAAAAACAGGGGAAACCCTGTAAAAAGTGTAACGCGAAACTACCTCTAAAAACATAACAATTACGAAACCAAATGTATTGACATTTGGTGATTTTGAAACTTATAGATTTTGATTAAATCAGAATAAACCTTTTAGTGAAATAATTTTTACTAAAGGTTGAACCAGATCAATAGGATTGAATGCGATACTATAGCATAAAAGAATCCAACTTAATCGTTTCTATGATTTGCATTGATTTTAGTCGGATTTAACGTATAACTGAATTTTTCCAAGCTTTGAATAAAACACTTTTGGTATTGGAAACACTGAAGTAGAGGTTCACATGCTGGAAGAATTTCGTTTAAGAATTGTTGCTTTGTTAAGTAAAGCATGTATTAGACGCAGTTATTGCTTATTAATTTGATCAGTAGAATTGGGACGAAAACAGCCTGTAAACTTGTCAGAAGAATAAGAATAACTTGTAAAACTAATAACTAATGCCATTTTTTTAGGTAAAAACCCACCACCAATCTGTGCTCCCCTTGGACCAGTACCAGCTATTACAATCTGCGTCAGAGCATACGAACTCAGTCTTGCCGTAAACGGTTTCCGTGCTTGTGTCCAACTCGAAACAGCTGCATTGGGCAAGACAGTCGGCACTGTCGCTCTCAACTGCTTTAGAATATCAGGAACTGGAACTTTAACTGCAGAAACAGTCGAGACTAACCCAGGCAAAGGTTACGTCAACCTTAACATTTCATCTATCTATCCCTATGTTCCTGACAGTATGAAAGGACCAATCCAGTTACCAATGGGTCCTATCTCCCTTCTTACTGGAAAATAAGCAGATAATATTGTATAAATAATATATGTAAATTATTTTTTCCTATTTCTTTTATTTTATGCATAATAAAAAGTCGTCTTTACGGCGAAAAGATCCAGTTAAAATACCTAAGATAACCATAAAAAAATATTTTACGAGAAAGGTTTTGGTATCAAAACTGTTTGTGGGGATGAGAGCTTCATAGTACAAATCTACGAAGAACTTGACGAGCTAAGTTATACCTTCTCGGATACATTCACAAATTTTTAGTAAAATTAGTGATGATCTCATCTAGAGGATAATTTTCTTGTACTATTAATTCAGTCTGTTTATGATTCTTACCCATTATGATTTCTGAGTAGTGTAGTATGTGATACGATTGTGAGTAGGTGACAATATTATTATATTGTCATTATTCATTATACTTGTGCATTAGAAGCACATCTCTGAATTGATTAAGGAGGTTGTTGTGGTGCTTGGTTGTTTGGTTTTCAGCAGTGTTAAGATAGAAACGGATAACGATCCAAAGTTGATTTAGGCTTTGCAAGTAATGACAATAAGAGGCGTCTAGGGCTGTCGCCGCTATGCTCCCTCGGCGCTTTTGCGAAAGCAATAATTCATTCAACCAACTTTTCTGCAATATAGAACATTTTTCATGCTCATTTCTAGAGAAATAAGCTTATGACAATGGGGTTATAGAGGGGGAGGAGAATGTTTTCTCAAAAGGGAGAACCTTACTAATCACGAATATATTTGTTAACGTTAAATATATATATATATATATAATATATATATATATATATAATATATATAATATATATATATATAATATATATATATATATATATATATATATATATATATATATATATATATAGGTGTGTGTACGCGCGCGTTCCGAAGTATAAGTTGTTAGCGAAGCTACTTTGAACTTGAAGAAAGGTTCCGTGGAATTGTTTAACCTGTTTAAATTTTGTAAATCCACATTTTAATTTAATTATAAAAAATTATAATTCATTCTATAGTTTATACTACTTTGTATAAAATATTTTAAAATAAATAAAGAAATACGTTTTATAGCTACTACAGCAAAACAGAAGCTTGAAATATGAAAAGCGTTTAGTCAGGTATAATGTACGTGATGTTAGCTTCTTCATTTTAGAGTTAAATAAAAAGCTATTAAAAATATAAAGATGTAATCATTAGTCACAGCTAAAAGGCAAGTCCGTAGTTCAACGAGTCGCAAGTGGCGATAGGCAACGTTACAAACTTTGAAAGGCGATATTATTAAGAAAGTGTGGGCACGTGCTCGTACCTTGCAGCGGCCGTGTGCCGAACCTCAGGGGGTGAGGGATATTAAAGGGGTGGGGTTCTGGATCGGGCGCTCCAACCCCTGGCAAATCAGTCGAGTACCGACTGTGCGTGATTATTATACCCGCCAAAATCTTAATTTTTAAACCACATTAGCGTATTTTAAACACATTTCGTAGTTTTTATTTTTATTTTTTTCTGCGAGACTATCATGATACCTGAGGTAAAATTCACTTGTATTAAAATACGTAACATAGTTTCACATCAAATTAAATAAAATGCGAACGGTATGAGTTATTTAAAAAAAAGTGCTGACCCTTAAAATAAACTCCTTATTTGTAAGGTAAAAGACATTAAAGACTCCCTAATCAGCAAAATAACTACTTTTGCTGAATACTATTATGTCTAATTAGAGAAAAATTAACATACTTTGAGTACTTGGAAGCGAAAAATAAATAAATGCTACAATAAATATAATTAAGTACATTAATTGTGCAAATGTCGCCACTAAGTAGACATAGGTTGTTATATGTCGATTCTATTGTTGTTTTCGGTCGATTCCTATATAGAGGATTAGTCTTTCAATCAGATCTATTCTGAGATGGGATGACCAGCTATTACCAGAATACGATCATGCAAGTAGCTAGAGAGGGACTTGTGTAATGGCTAAAACATTTTAAAATTTATAAATGAATAATCAAGAGAAATGCATAAGATTGGAGAGGCCGCCCTGGCAAACTTCTCTTATGACTCTTAGCCCAATGTCTTCGTCACTTACCTCCTAAGCGTTTATATAGGAAGCCTGCTATCAGTTTTACCTACAATAATTTAGTTAGTAAATCTCTGTTATAAGCATGGTTTAAATACTCTATATATACTCTATACGTAAATATATACTCTACTTCCATCTTGAATATTTAGGTGATTTTTTAGTTGCTATGTGGCCAGTGTGGGTCCCATTTGCGCTTTAGTTGCAAATTTTAGAATGATATAAGTAAAGCTTATTATAATCTAATCACAACTAATCTCGAGTATATTAAAAATTTTATTATTAAAATCCTCCTTTACCAAGAATGGTTGATACCCCCCCCCCTTGTTTGGATTAGCAAATCTGAAAGGAGCCACAAGCCCACTAAAAGTGTCAGAGTCTACTATTAGTAAGAAGTAAACAGTTCGAAATAAAAACCGTCAAAAAGCTTTAGCACTAATCACGAGTAGTCACGGTCATAATCTCTAGCAAGCTACCAAATTTCGTAAGCCTAGAACTGATGATGATGTTTGTATTTCGTTTTGGAATATTTGGCTCGTGGAAGGTGCTATCTAGTGGCTAATTCTCAACATTCTAAAGGAATTCTTCCCGAGAATTTTTCTATTTATTTTGTAATTGATTATGAAGAAAATATTTTAAATACTATAAAAATTAAAAGGGACGAGATAGAAAAGAAAGAAGCATGCTCTCGATCCAACAGCACAATCAGCTGCTTGTTAGACGTTAAGCTAAATGCTCCAACTTTTAGGACAGACTTACTCTGGAATAAATTTAAATGAAGATGAATTAGTTTTAGTAGTTTCCTCTCCAAAGAAAAAGAAACTACACGAAAAATTAAGCTGAAGCGCAGCTGCTCTTAAAATGTTTCGTGCGTAGCAGTTTTTAAACCATAAGGTTCTCCTCTCAGTTTAAAACCTGAAATAACCTCTAAAATAAATTTAAAAAATCTAAAATATATGGAACTATCTAACCTATATCTATTTCCTTTCCCTTCCTATCTAAGCTGCCAAGATATATTGCATTTAAATTGATATACCTTTAGGACTTTAATAGTTATCATTGCAGTAATAGTTTGATTAGACTAAAAAACTTAAAACTAAAACGAAAACATTTTAAAAAATCCTTGGTATTTTTCTTGGAAGATTAACGTGGTCGCGTTGTTCATTTTGCCCAAAACCAAATAACTTCTTGGACCACTTAATGAATTTTTTTGAACTACTTTTGATTTCATTGGTTTGGCATGTAAATCCACTTTACAAGCCAACGTGAAATTTCAGCACTTTACATGTGCTGAAATGTGGAAATTTAATGCAAAAATGGGTGTCACAGTTTTCACATTTTTCTGTTTTTCCTCCAATTATAGGTGAGAGAGAAGTAAAAAATGTCTATTTCGTAAACTAGTGCCACTTGGACAAAGAACTGCCCCACATTTGTCTCCTCTGTCAATCACCCTCTTTTGTTTCTTCTGTCATTCTGAATCTAACTTAACTCCCTCAAACAGTTCTAATCATCTTTTGTTTCCTCTGTCAATCACTCTTTTTTGTTTCCTCTGACAATCTGAATCTAACTTAACTCCCTCAAACAGTTCTAATCCTCTTTTGTTTCCTCTACCAATCCGAATTTAATTTAACTCCCTTAAACAATTCTGACCCCCTATTGTTTCCTCTGACAACTTGAATATACCATAATGACTCCCTCAAACTATTTTCACAAACCAATTTCATGGACAAGTTTCGATCATAATTTAATCATTTTCTTCTTTCAAGTTTCATTAAATTTCCTTACCAATTTTCTTCTGACAAAGATATCTCTATGTTGGAACGGTAACGCTTTCTTTATTTTCTAAAGGAATTTTTAATTATCTTTTTTATTTAAAGAAATAAAAGTTATTTAAAAGAATTATTTCAGAGAAATTATATTTACTTTATTATTTAATTAGTTACTATTTATAACAATATACAATATCTACTAATATTTTATTATTTTCTTTAATATTTGTTAAATAATTTATTGAATTCTTTGAATACTTGTTGCTTCCACCAATTCATGCATTTCATTTTTAAATTTCATATTATCTATAAATTAATGTGGGTAACAATTTAATTTATTTCTTGCGTTTTCATGTTTAACAACATTAGGGTTGTACCTAGAGTCAATCCAGGTTTGAATTCTTTTTCATGGCACAAATTGCCCACTATGTGGGTTCAGCCAAGATTAAACCTGGTTTAAATTTAGGTTTCAGCAAGGTTTTTAGGCGTGAAAACTAAGTAAATATTTACTTAGAGACCAGAAAAATAATGTAACATATTTTATTATTTAACCTTGTGATTGACACATGTAATACTGTTATAGGACATGTGACAAATATAGGTGTACTTTTAGATAAATCTTTATTTCATATTAAGGGTATCATATATGTTATCCACCAAACGTTTTGCCTTAACCATACTGGTAAAACTATCTTAGTTATTTTTAAGCCTGTTAAGTCGATCTAGTATATTTATTTCAGTTTAGACCCTCTACGTACACACTGTACGCCAAATCCGAGGCTCGCGTGTACCTGTCGAAACGCTAGTCATTCGATAAAAATTGAACTAACCCTGATAATAAGATGAAACTTGTCACATTTTTTGGTCTGATATAGTACTACATGACATTTACCGTGTTTTATGGATTTTTTTTTAATTTCGCAGAGTCATTCTTAATGCTTAATAAAAAAAAGCCCTTAAAAAATGAGGTCATTAGAGCTTTAGTCTTTATACTGACCTTTGACACCACGGAGGTCTGGGGTTCGCATCCCAAGTTTCGCTCTCAGTTTATATAAGATAATGTTTTGAAGAAATTATCGCCCACTTTGGAATACACTTCGAGCGTAACAGTTAACTTTATCACCCGGGGTTGTTCCCGCAGGGTTTATACCTGATGTGCCGCAAGGCTTTAGGGGGATTATTATTATTATTATTAATAATAAATATTTTCAGAAAGCAGAGCTGGACCTAAAGACTGATTTTCGTGCCAATTTTAAACTTTCTAGCATAAGCACACTGGGAGCTACAATGATAACAAGCACACACAGACACACATACTGACACACAGTCACACACATACATACAGACAGGCAAATTGGAAAAAACTATTCAGGGAGGTCTAAAACGAATAATTCACGAAGCATTACCTACCTATATGATTACTAACGGTATAAATGAGAAAGGAGGGTTCTGAAAGAGGAAAAAATGCTAAGTATCATTAAAACGATCATTAACATTTTATCCAGAAACTGTAATTATACCAGAGTTAGAACAAGCGTTAATAGTTGTACTTGTAGTAATAGTAATAATAGCTACGAGAGTTAAAATAAGACTTTGTATTTGCTGTAGTAATGAGATTTAAAACGAGTCTTAGTACTATTAGTAGTAAAAATACCAACCAGAGTTACAATTAGTCGTATAGTAGTAATTGTAGTAATAGTAACGAGAATTAGAATAAGCCTTAGTAGTAGTAGTTGTAATTATAACGAGAGTTAGAATAAGCCCCAGTAGAAGTAGTAGTAGTAATTGTAACGAGAGTTAGAATAAGCCAGTAGTAGTAGTTGTAATTGTAACGAGAGTTAGAATAAGCCCCAGTAGAAGTAGTAGTAGTATTGTAACGAGGTTAGAATAAGCCTCAGTAGTAGTAGTTGTAATTGTAACGTAGAAGTAGTAGTAGTAATTGTAACGAGAGTTAGAATAAGCCTCAGTAGTAGTAGTTGTAATTGTAACGAGAGTTAGAATAAGCCCCAGTAGAAGTAGTAGTAGTAATTGTAACGAGAGTTAGAATAAGCCTTAGTAGTAGTTATAGCAGTAGTAGTCGTATTCGTAGTAGTAATAGTAGTAGCCTTATTAGTGTTGATAGTGCTAATAGTAACGAGAGTTGAAACGATTTTAGTAGGAGTAGTAACGATATTTAGAACGAGATTATTGACCTTCCGCTAAATGGCTTGTTCCTTGTGCTGCAGAAAAGGATAGTGTAATAGTGTATGGAGGCATGTATTATGAAGCTTTTAACCAAATATTAATTTAAAAATAAATAACTAAATATTTTTATTGTTAATATTGTTCATAATTTTTCTTTATAGAAATTTGAATATACCCGTCCGTTTTAGTAGGGTTATAACGGAGAAAAGTCAACGCGAAGAAACTTTGAAGAAGGTTTAAATAGACACTCTAATCTAAATCTATGAATTGGAAGTTAAGACGAAGGAGGTAGTATCTAGAGCATCTTAAATGATATATTGCTATTCTAATAATAGATGAATCAATGACAGAAATTTAAATAGGTGTAAGGACTGGGTCAGTAGTATAGGGGTATATCATCCCAAGATAACCTGAAACCGGTCTAACCGGCCGGTTTAGTAATATGAGATTTGTCTCACAAGGTTAATGTAACAACATATTATGACATTTTACTACCAACTTGTACTCAGCTGAATCTTGAATCTTCGCCAAACTGAAATGCAATTTTTCAAATTTTATTATAGCCCTTAAAATATTCAATATGTCTCTGCAAAGGGGTTGCAATAGAGGGAATCTAGAATTGACTTGCTAGACTATTTTACTTCTAAATAACTGCATACTCATTATTAAACTATTCGTGTCATTTTAAAATGAGTTTATAGATTCGTAGTATAGATTCGTTAATGGTAAGACCATTAACCTCCTGATTAGAAGCCGTTAAACTCATTAAATGTGATGACACCATCGTTTCCCTAATTTTAACTTATTTCGCGAAATTAATATAAGTTTTAGTTTATAACGACATAATAATTCTGGCACAGTGGTTCGCATACCGGGCGAATTTCCTTTCATATACATTATACATACATACATACATATACTCATTTTTTCTATATTTTTCAAAGGAAAGGTTTTAGCGCATAAAACCTTTAAAGATAAAAGCTAATTGAGTTTTGAACTAGTGCAAATAATGGTGTGCACTGCCAATTTTAAAGGCATAGTTTCGTATAACCAACAGGATAATTTTGTGAATTTCCTCTGAAAAATAGAGAAGGAATGAGTTACGAGTAGTGATTGATAATTTAGTGACTGCTCAAATTATAAAGCTTAAACCGGAAGATTAAGCAAGAAATGCATTGTTAAACACGCATTCCAAAGGAATGCTGTTAGATACGTTCTGAGATATTTAACATTAATATCTAGAAAACTTACCTTCTACGGATGTGTATTTGCTTAAAATGTGTTGAAGCTTTAAACAAAAAATTCCAATACATATTAAACATATTTATTTAGCAAAATAAATATGTTTAATATGTATTGGATTTTTTTGGAAAATGTCTTATTAACACCTGAAACGGATAATGGAGGTGGAACCTCGTTTTGGAGTTCTGATAGAAGCACATTGCTTTTTATATACTTTCGAAAAGAAAGGAGGTATAAATAAGCAAAGATAGAAAAAGTATGCCGTAAGCAAAATTAGTTTCAGATATTAAATGCAAGTACATGTAAGTACAGTAATAAAATTATTTATGAAGATAGAAATGTAAAAATATTTACATTTTAAATATGTATAAACATGTAAAAAAATATGTATATTTTTACATGTAAAAATATTTATAAAGTTTTAAATACACGTATCATTCGATACTACCGAGTTTTGCAAAACATAAATGGACACAATTAATTGTGAAAGAGAATGTAACAAGCAAGTATTTACATACTTTGCTTGCTCCTAGGTGTCTCTCGCGCAATTATATTGTTTAAATATACGTTAATGTTTACTCCTGAGGCATAGTCGTTGCAGGAAACTATTTTTATTGTTAACTATTATTATTTTGATTGAACTTTCTTAAAATGGTTGGAGGGGGGTTGTTAGACGATCTTCGAGCGTAAATACGTGTAAATGACGTTTAAAGTACAAGTTATACATAGCATTTCTTTGGTACTACTTAAACCAAGATTGACGTATTTAAAAATACGTCAATACGTATTTAAAAATTTCATTAGAACTGTTTCACCTCACTCGAGTGGTAATCCTGCCCTCCCTACACCAAAACTTTAGAATGATGCCCCAATCGAAAAATATTCGATTTTTTGGGCCAGGTCCAAACTTTTATAAAGGGACCCCTTACAAAATAATAAAGAGTCACAATTATTAAAGCATTAAAAATGAACCCAGAACAATCAGTTGTAGAAAAGTTCATGCATACGTAAACGCAATATATTTTTGCATTAGAAATATCAGACAGCTCAAATAACTGAAGCTTAGGGAGTCAATTGTTATCGCCCCCGGCATGCCCCTGGTACTAATTAATTTATCTCCTCGACAAAGTCTCACAAGATTAGGGAATTTCTATCTTCGGCTTTCAACTTCGGCTAAAAACTTGCTCTCTAGGTATCTAAATAACTATTTTTCCTGAAATTCGTAATATAATAGAGAATACAAATTAAACTATGAATACGAACTAGAAAGTTATAGGAATAAATGATAAATGACTTATGAGAGTAAAATTGAGTAACTTCATGAATTAGTTTCAATAAAATAAAAATAATTTTCTTTGACTGAAAAAGGAAAAGAAAAGATTTTATAACGTATCAACTCTAATAATCAGTTGCTTGCCTTCAACTTTTAGCCAGATTTTTCCAAGGAAGGTAGTGTTCTACTCAAGGACTTGAATTCGGTACAATACTTGAGCTTTGAAAGTTATTACCATTTCGATTCAAATACTAATCCTACTGTTATTTTACCTTAACCTTACTTCAGGTCACACCACAGTTTTATTCACATAACTTGTATAACATTTTATATATTTTTTTATCGTTCAATATATTTTTTTAAATTTATTATGAGTATAATACAATTTTAAATACCAAGAAAAAATATTCTCATATAAAGAATAAAGTGATTAAATAAACCTCTTTGTTTTTTTATTAATGAATATTGACATTAAATTACGAATTGTTTATACAATATTCTACATTTGATGGCACTATTTTTACTTTTTCTCCTTTATACCGTAGGTATAAATAAAAAGTATTGTTTGCAAAAAAATTCGAAACTGGAATTTCCCTTGAATTGTCCGTTTTTAGTGTTCTTAAAACCTCCTGAGTTGTCACAAAGTTATCTGTGTGTATGTGTCTGTCTGCTATCATCAAGCTTGGTACACAAAAGTTAAAACTTGCTACACAAATCAATCTTTAAGTATAGTTGTGCTATCCGGAAACATACTTTTTTATGACGTTATTAACCATTTTTATAACAA
This sequence comes from Microvelia longipes, assembly GCA_018340805.1. Classification (NCBI taxonomy): domain Eukaryota; kingdom Metazoa; phylum Arthropoda; class Insecta; order Hemiptera; family Veliidae; genus Microvelia; species Microvelia longipes. The sequence continues at coordinate 29,763,303 of JACMZG010001893.1, read as the reverse complement.
CGGCAAAAATTTTGATAGTTAATTTATTTTTAAACAAGTTCTTTATTGGCAAAAGTATACAATATTTATTTTGTGTAAACCGGGGCCATATTTTATTTATTGATTTAGGGTAATTTGTGCCTCTTTATTTTTATTTTATTTATTTATTTGTTATTTATTTGTGGTATGAATTTTGATGATTTTTTTTGGGTGTGAGGGGGTATGTTTGGGTTAAGGATAATTTTATATTTTTGGTGTGGGTATTTTATTTTTTATAATATTATTTTTTAATATTATCAAAAGATATTTTTGATGGTGTTTTTAATAGGTTTATATTGTAAAGGTACTTTGCAGGAGTTTCAAAAAGGGTTGCCTATGCAGTCTGTTCGATAGTTCATAAAAAGCGAAAAAAATGTTTTGATTAATTTGAGAATAAGCACCCAAGTAATGAAGTATAAGACTAACATGTATGCCAAGTTTCACTACATTATTAGCATCAGTTCAATTTTATCGAATAAATTGTGTAAGAATTTTACAGAATTGTAAAAAGTCGAAAATAATCTATTTAAATTGAAATTTAATACAATGATTTTATTTAATAAATTAGTATACTGCGTTTCGTTTCAATACGACAAATATATCAACTGTTTTTGTTGGATGATAAAGGTTATGCAGTATCGAGTGAGATCAGTGCCTGTATGGGTGACCGTTAGAAATAAAATTCATGTATTTACTTTCTGAGGACGAGCGAAGCAAGTCCGACATAGTGAGAGAAAGTTCTTAAGTACCCCGTATCCGATCTTTTTTCTACTTTTACATACACCACTTATACGTAAAAATTCTTTCTTTATCGTATTACTTACATTTACTTCGCCATTATCTGAAGTCGCACCGGTTGCTGCGATTTTTTTCTGTGATTTAATTTATTTATTTTTAATTTAAGTATAATTATAATTGTACTCTAGTCTTTGTTTAAGTACATTCTTCCAATTTGTTTTCTTTTTACAAAAACGGCAAAAAATTGTTTATTGTGGATTCCATTTAGTTTAACATTCTTTAATAGTATTTGTTTACTTTAGTTTTTTTAAATTTATCAATTAATGGTACACTCCACAGTAATAATACATCAGGTACATACGTCTTTGTACATATATATATATATATATATATATATATATATATATATATATATATATATATATATATATATATATATATATATATATATATATATATATATATATATATATATATATATATATATATATATATATATATAAGTTATATACATAATACAAATCAAGATCATTTAACTTTAGTAAGATCTAGATTGATAATTACTGTTTGAATTTTTCTCACATAATATACTTATCAATACACGACATTTATTTGAAGTAATTAAATGTTTAGACTTGGTCTCCCGCCAGGTAATTGTGATGGGTATGTAAATAAGTTGTTTAATGCTACTAAAATATAAAATTACTTACAGGAGCATGGGCGTGGGATATATTACTGACATTGATTTACTATTTCCCAATGCTTATAGTCAAGGTTTTCATTTCATCATCATGCTAGTAGAGACAATTAAAAATCTAGTTGAAAATCTTATATAACCAAATGCGAAAAGAGTGTAACACTGAATAAAATATCAGCTAAATTTAGGTGTATAGATTTTTTCATTATACATCTAAATCGAAATTGGTCTGAAGTCTATATGACTACAAACAAAGCACCAGCCACAAGTGAAAAAAACTACTGAAACCAAAGACAACCGGTAACAAATAAAGTTTAATGGACGAGTTGATTTCGCAATATATATGTGACTTTTCTTTGAAAGAATTAAAGAACATGTGTTTTAACAAATTTACTATAATCTAGTAAATTTTTTATGGTTAAACCCAAATATAAAGTTTATGTTACAAGTTGACGAAGACCTTTGACTCTGTACCTAATGTGACCTCTGTCAAAATAATAAATCTATTGCTGAACTTCTGAATTAAGTAATTTGTTAAACGAAGTTAAAGTTAATTAGGCATGAGAACAAATTTTTGAACAGTAACTACTGTTACCGATTTGTAAGGCAGTGGAGTGTTAGAGACGAGACGAGGTGTAAAGGACACTCGACCCGGCTCGTATTTCCATGCCGTAACTAACTGGAGCCTTGACTCCAACATTTGCTGACACATCTGACGGATTATTTCTTTGTCAATTCATCAACTCTAATGAGTGTCGGCTTGAGAAGAAAGTCGGTAAGGTCTCTGTGAGATAAAAAATCGCAGTTGTTAATAGAAAGAGATATCTCAAAAAGTTCCAGCCCTCTCACGTCCTAACAATGAAATTTCGCACGAGACTCCGTCTTTTTTTTCAATCTCCCACGAAAGAAGAAATTGGACTGCGCGATTTCCCGCGCACACGTGTGAAATTTTTTATCCGTACGGTCCCCCAGAACAATAGTACGGCCACAAGGCCACCGGCTTTTATTATTACTTTCCAAGCTCGGAGAGAGGTTTTTTCGCCTGTTAACTGTCCGGTCGCGGTACAGAGTAACTCTTACTTTCAGCCTTGACGGGGTGTGGGGCCTCGGGACCCCGCCCTGCTCTCACTAGGTACTATAAGTTTTAACTAGATCACTGCAATAGTATACTGGCGATACACGACCTGACCTCATACCAGATAAACTCTAATGCATATACCTTACAACTACCTTATAAATCTAAATTACAACTTATAATACCCAACTTATTATAACAGGGATCTGTTCAAGGAAAGACGTTTTACTCCAAATCTCTGATCTAATTACTTCCAATCTATAAAGTTTGTTTGGAGCCTGCCACTAGCCGAGCTACTGGTGTAATCTGCTGTGCGAGACCGAATCATGCCAAGTACGATAAATACTTAAAATCCAACCTTGCACAGCTTCTTGTTAAAAGTGAAGGCAAGGCGCGTGGTGTCTAGCCTATCTTCTTGTAACCGTGATACCGTGGTTAGTCGCTAGGCTGGTGTCTCCCCCAGTTTCTTGTCAAAAGTGGTGGCTAAGCTCATTACTTGCTTACCTTTTTGTCAAATGCAAAGGTTAGGCTCATGACTTGCCCAGCTTTCTTGGTTGCTGACTTGAATGTATGACGTTGATATTGCAAATAAACTAAAAATGGATGTGGTAGAGGAAGTCTATGGATATACTAAATCGATGGATCAAAGTGTGAACCAAGCCAGGAAGATGTCGGGTTTTTGTTTATTCATTAAATTAAACTACATAATTACTGTAGTAATAAAAGTTGACATTTGTATGATTTAACTGAAACACTTTTGCTATATCATGAAATAACTAGTTATTTCATGAAATACCTAGTTATTGCGCACAAAATGAAAATAATTATGAATTAACTAAATTTCATGATTTAACGGGAACAACCATCCCAACGACTTCCTGACTTTTTACACTCACAAATTAGTTGTTTCTAGCTCATAAAAATTGACTTAGTTCAACCATCAATGTCAAGTTTCCGATGTAAGCCTTTTTCGGACCTGAAATTGAAATACCCAAAAAGTTGAAGATTTTTCCTCCGCGTCAAAATCATAACTTTACCACCCAAAACCATAAATAATCTGCACCTGAGACGCCAGACATAACCCAGTCAATTTAGAGTAATTTATTTTACAAACATAGAGATATTATTACTAGAGAGACCCTATAGGTTAAATTTTGAAACATTGAAAAAGTAACCTGACCACTTTTGCTTATAATAATAATCTGTACAAAATCACAGTAATTTATATAGGAGAACGATACGAATACAAATTAAAACACAAACAATTTGCAGGAAGACGAAAATAATTGATTTATAATAACCTTAACTCACTCTTGGAGGAGATTTCAATGAGGTTACACAGAGCCCCTGAGAAGCCCAAACAATTGTTTTAGGCTTCTTAATGTATTGAGATAGGCTATGCCTCCTCTAGTATATACCTCTATGTTTACAAATAATGGTTCAGTGTAGCCAATGGCAAATTAATTTATGATCTACTTTGAATAAAACATGCATCTAAGGTAGCGGCTTTGTTAAACACAAACATGTTTAACCGAGCCATGTAATACTACAATATAAATTAAATATACGACATTTGTAAGCTAATTTAGAATATTTTTTTAGAAGGTAACTTTATAATAGACAATATAAAGGTTAATGATATTTAAGAACTGAAGATTTGTTAAAATTTAGCAGATTTTTTTTAAAATAAGAAAATCAAATCTTGTTCAAATAATGAAATAAACATTATCCTTAGGTGATCTATTAGAACTTGTTATCAGGATGACTTGTAACAGTGTTACCAATATAGAAGTTAATTTTAAATCTTTCAAATCACGATAAATCGACTGATGACACCTGAAATGAAAGGTGTTTCAACCGTAGCTTCGCCCATAACCATATAATACTTGTAATCATTTTTTCCAATACTATCAAATCCGATAAAAAACAATGCTATTATTTGTAAACTATAACAAAGATTTAAGGCTTTTTAGCGAATTTCCTTTGGAGAAAATTCGTTAATGAGATAGGCATTATGGCATCAGGACTCAAACTCCGGCCTAAGGCCAAATTTCGTTTCAGAGGTCCTCAACCAAGAAAAAATACCAGTTTTAACGAATGACTTGTTTATATTTAAAAGAATTTTATAAGTCGGAAAATAGCAGTGAGCTTAGTAAGTATCTAGATGGGTTAATAGTCAGAAGACGTGTTGTAGTATAAATTTGCAGTATTTATTTTATTCTATGTGGTGAGAAAAAGTTGCAAAGTATCCCTTCCTGATGTTTTTTTCAAAAGGTGTGAAAAAATCAAATCTGGGCATCCCTGTCCCTGATTGTAGGTAGTTTTGTTCTACAAGTATATAAAAAATTGGGTGCGGGGTACCTCGGAACTTTTCCTCATTACATTGAACTCGCTACGCCCATCCTCAGAGTATACAAGTCGTTAAATGTATATTGCAACACGACTGCATACGATCTTCGACTCGCTTCGCTCGTCCTCAGATAGTAGACACATGTGTTTCATTCCCAGTGGTCATTATTCCAGGCACTGACCACGCTTGATGCTGCTTAAATTTTATAATCCACTAAAAATCATGGATATACTTGTTGTCTAAAAACGAAACTTAGTACACTTATTTATTACGTCAAGGGATACACTTGGAATACAATTATATAAACGTATACAAATCATTCATTAAAAAGCTGATAATGAGATGTTTGAATTAATGCTGATAACGAGATAAAACTTATCACTTATGTTAATCTTATACATGGCTACATACGTGCCAAATTCTAATCGGATCGCATCATTTTTCCGGGTTTTATGATTTTTCGGAATTTTTGCTGAGTCATTATTGTGGGTTAATGATTTCATTAAAAAATAATTTTCTGAATAGCACAATTATAGTGATAGACTGATTTTAGCACGAAATTTCAACTCTCTAGCATAAATACTCTGGGAGCTACGATAATAACAGACTGAAACACACACACATATACTAACAGACAACTTTGCGATAACCACTTAGTAGGCCCTAAGTGGCGACTCAACACAATACTTTTCCTATATACCTACGGTATAAATGAAGAAAAGTAAAAAGTTATAATCACTTGGCATAATTGTCTAGTAAAGTAAATTCTTACACAAAGTGTGAAATGTCTTATAACTTCCTCTTTACTATTCATTCTGGGAAAACTATGAAACATAATATTTAAGCCACTGAAGCACATTTGCAAGACAATAGAACAAAATCTTCTGCAAAACTTGAATTAAGTCAAAAATAACGATTTAGCTAGCTCTTCCCTTGTCTTGCGGTTAAGCCGATTGTCACATTTGTTTAACTTTCTATTTCACCCAGTTAAAGACCCTACTGAACATTTTGATTACTTTACATAGCGTATAATGAGAAAGTTTTAATTAGTTTTTACCTAAGGTAATAGCATTTTTGTCTTAATGATGTCAAATGTTTAAATTTTACGTACACTTGGTACCGGACCACAAAACCATACAAATATGATTGGAATAAAGATTGTCATCTTTATCTTTACATTTCTGATATTTTAACTTTGGTCTCGAATTATAAGACAAAAAAATTTTATAGGGACCTCTATTTTAAATATTCAAGCTTTTGAGGATTAGGACCTATTCCTCCTCAAAAGCTTGAATATGTCTCGAATTATTTAATCTTGATATCGAATTATTAGATCTTGATATTGAATTATTCGATGTTAATATAGAATTATTTGATCTTATTACTAAATTTTTTTGATCTTCATACCTGGTTAAAATGAGCAATTTTCTGCGATGAAATCTTGCAGATAAACTTAATTAAAATATAATAATTTATGGAAAAAATTTCCCAATGCAAAATGTCACGCCCCCTAAAATTGATAATTACCACAATCGTGCATAAGAAATCATGTATGGAATTTTTAATCATCTTTCTTTTAACCTAAGTGTTATAAGACGAACTTTCATTTATTCGTATCTCGAAAAAACAATACTTCGAAAATCCGTATTTTGTTTCTAATTTTTATTGCACACTTACAACTGCTTGCACTTACACTTGCAATTGCTTCGTCTACACGAGGTATAGAACACTAGGTTGAATTCTCGACACAGATTTTACTCCGTGTAGACGGGGGTTCAGCCCGGTGTGGAACACCGATATCGAAACCGATATAATTTGTAGGTTGAATCACAAAAATGTGTCGTGTAGACACTTATCGGTGTTGAACTCGATGAAAAAAGTCAGGTTATTTTAATAATTATAATTGCTTTTTTCTTAGGTTATTTATTAAACACATATGTATTTCAACATGAATTTACCTTTTCTTTATGATATTTCATCAAAATATTGATTTAGCACAGCATTATGCTCTTTGCTGTCGAAACTTTATTGGTAAAATTAACGATACTTATGATATTGGTCCTTCGCCTTCTCATAAGAGCAGTTTATTTTCTATTTCTGTTGTTCGTTATAGAATTTTTCTTGTTTATTGAAAACAAAAAAAAGTATAAAAATTATAAATTACGCTCACAAAATAAGAAAAGAATAATTCATGATTTTAAAATATTTAAAATACTCAGTAGGAATACAACACAAAAACGAATAATTGCAAATCATGTTATGATTTTAAAGAATAGCCAACCTACACAAACAAATATCTCCTAAGAAAATATAAATCTTTATTTAGATTCAATTATTGTTTTATTTTATATATACTTTACAGTTTTTACTCTTTAGTTTTGTTTGTATTTTCATAAAACTTTTTGGTTAATTTACTTGGCTTTATTATAATTAAACTTTACGAAAATGTGATTGACAAATGTCTGCCAATAGTAATGAAGTAACAAAAGTATATAATGATGTTTGAGAACAGGCTACATTTAAATAAAACCAGAAAAAACTTAGAGATGGAATAGAATAACAACTGAGCAAAGGTTATAACTTTTAATTACAGTATCTTTGAATTCTACCGTGTAGATGTGCAGGGTTCAACCCCGGAAACAATTATAGGTGTTCAACCCAGTGTTCAACACCTCGTGTAGACATTCTAAATATTGATAATTTGTTATTTAATATTCGGTATTTGATTTTCCTGATCAAAACTAGATTAATTTCTTGGTTCAAGTATTTGACTATGGTATTGAAGAAGTAACGAAAAAGTTCAAGAACTGATTCAGTTAATTCATTTTATTCAGATTTTGGGTCTAGTGTGTTTTATTTGCACACCCACCTACTTAAATGTTCCACTAACCGCGAGGGATCTTTGATACCACATTGCGCGTTACTCTTAGCAGAAACCTGCTCTGACCCATTAAACTAATACTCATACAAATGTTTTACTTAAAATATCGATGTTCTGTGCAAGAAGGGTAATTTGCATTTTAAAAATGGTTTCTAAAACTCTTGTGCTTACAGCGAATCGTAAAATTGTCGTAGGACCCTAAGTTTTTTCGATTCTTTAATTAGTTCTCTCTGCTTCTACCTCCTTTGACTATTAAACAGATTTGCCAGTATTTAGGAAAATTGAAATTACAAAAGCAAATGGTAGATTGGTACTTTTGATCAAAAAGTTTATATTTGTGAAAAAGAAAAAGGTCATTCTGTCAAATGAGCCCTTTTTGCCATAGAGATATATTATTACAGGGGCTCTATTGGTTGAATTTTGAAACATGAAAAAATAACCTAACCGCACCTTCAACTATCAATATAATCAAATAAACAGAACAAATTTACAGTGAATTATATATTAGATCGTTTAAAATGCAAATCAAAACAAAAAATGTGTGGCAAGGCGAAAAGAATTGATTTATTATTGCCTTAACTTACTCTTGGAAGAGGTTTCACTGAGGTTACACAGAGCCCCTAAATGCCCCAAAATGATGTTTCAGGCATCTCAATGTATCAAAAAAAGGCTATGCCCCCTCTAATAATATATCTCTATGATTTTTGCCTTCAAGGAAATAAGAAGAATTTTTCTTCATGACTCCTTATCAGTGTTAACGTGTTGCCAGTTTGAGTTCTAGTGGTTTATCGAATTCGCTTACTTAATTAACTTTCGCTTACTTAATTAACTTTTTAGTAGTTACTAAAGTAGATAACTATTTAAAAAATTAGATATGGTGATAGTTGCAATGAAGTAAATACTCTTGTCTGATTTATCAGCACGGTCCAAAAAGTCACAAAAGATTTGATACCGGGGAAACCTAAATGAAGTTTATAATGTAATTGCTTATTTTTAACCTAAACAATCAAGTATAAAGTACGGTACTCAACTTGTGAGTACAAAGCCATTGCCTTGCTCGTGTGGTGTTACAATCCCTCGCTTCGCTCGGTTTGCAAACCCACAATCCCATCTAAAGTTCCGTTTTCGTCACTAGTTTCCCAATGTACTATTTACTATTTATACTTCCGATACGCTCTATACAAATTAGATGTTCTATCCCTTTTATACGTCAAAGTTTTTACTGTCTGTTTTATTACCCGTCATTAATTTAATCACTAAATAAAAGAAAACTTCTGCTATATTAAAACTATAAATACCCGTCATTTATCTAAACAATACCGTTTAAACAGTTTATTTACTTTTATGTTTAATTTTGTTTATAAACATTTATATACATGTATATATAAATTAAAGAAACAATAGTGTAAAGAAATTATATAATGATACTTGCCTTGACCTCCTGATCACCGGTTTAATGTCCTGACAGGTTTATAGTCTTTTAATTGCCTGATTTATTGTCTTTTCTTAAATTAAGTTTTTTTCCTAGATATCTTTATTATTAGTAAAATTAAACAAAAGAAAGAAATAAAAGTCGGTACAGGAGAGCTGGAATCTTTTTTTTACAGATTTAGCCTCGATTTTGTTATTATTAGATTGACTACGTACACACATCGTATTTAATAGATGATGGTATTCCCTAAGCATTGAACCGGATCGTAGGTTCTTGCATCGTATATGTTTAGTCGATCGAGTCGAATGACATCATAACTGACCCCGCCAAATAATCGCATCTTTTATTGTGAAGGTTTATTTATTTATTTACATACTTAAGGTTACTTTATTACAAAGTTTCTCAATTGTCAAAATTTTACAAATAAATGAAAAGAACAAAACAAGAAAACAAATAGATTATAAATTATTTAATAGACTTCATAAACATAGGCAGCATAACTTGAATAACAAACTTGATTAAAAAAAAACAAAAAAAAAAAGCATAACATTACATGAGAAACACTAAACATTTAAGGTGGGAATACTAAATTATCAGCTAAAAATTCGTTAGCTAATTATAGTAGGCTTTCTCAAGCAACAATGTTTTAATGCTTTTTTTGAAATTTTTGGGTGGAAGTTCAACTATTGAAGCTGGTAATTTATTAAAGCACTTAGGTCCACTTAGGTTTTAACGAAATCCTAAACAAAAAATGTGTTATTTCTTTGCATGGTAATAAAGTTACTCAAAAATTTTTTTTTAATGAAAAAAAAGTTATTTGATGAACAACGGTAAATTTTTAGTAAAATAATAGTTTGTCAAGAAGGTTATATTTTAAATACGATCGCCTCTAAAGGTACATACAGTGTAGCGGCAGGGGGTCGATCTAGATTCCATTTCCATAGTTCTAGCGTATTCGACTGCATTCCCTCCGGTTCTTACAGCATATTCCGTATATATCATACAACCGTATTTAAGTAGCGTACTTAATACGATCCCTGGGTTTAAAATTCTGTGTGTACTTAGTAATAGTTAGGGTTGTCCAGTACTCATGATAACAGATTTTTGGACACGTTCACCCATGAAAATCTATGCTGTGGGTAACGGTAACATGATGTCTTACCAAATCATAGGGATATTATAACTATAAAGTTAGAATTTTGGAATATCGAAAAAGTAACCTGAACACCTTGATTATTATTATATACAGGACAAAATTACAGTAACTTACGTCATAGAACAAAACAAAAACAATTCGCGAAAAGTCGACAGCGATTGATTTATCATAACCTTAACACACGCTTAGAGTAGGTTACAATTAAATTACACAGATATCTTTGAGAGCCCCGAAAATCTCTCAACGTATCGAGATAGAGGATAGAGTATGCCTCTTTTAGTGATATGTCTTCATAGCCTAGATGGAGAAATTACTGAGTGGAGGCTTGACTCCAGTTGGAATGATTTATAATTTTCCTCATTTATACCGTAGGCATTTATTTTTTAGTTTGTTTGTAATAATATTTTCAACAAAATATTATTTAAAATTACGATACAATATTAAGTATTAAACATTTCTATAAAATACCTAGATATAATTTTGATGTAATATAAAAATATGTAATTTCCGTAGCCTGTATCGCCTTCGGCTCGAGGGCTAATTTACAAAACTTCTTTGCTTTACAGCCAAGGAGCATAATATATTTCCCCTTTCATTACTTTTTATTAATTTTAAGTTAAATGTATCTTCTAAATTATTTTAAAACTTGTTTTATCAACATTTTAATTTTAAAAATCAATCATTTTAAAAATCATAGAAACAATAAAAGAATTACAGAGGTAAAACAAATTTGTTAAAATATAAACTACTGAAAGAAATAATTAACTTTTTCCGGGTATATTTTTATCTTATGAGAATAAGTATAAGAAATAATAATAATAAGTAACATTAAGTATAAGGAAAATATAGGTATAAGCTAGTATAAAGTATAAGTATAAGCTTAGTATAAGCATTAAGTATAAGGTAAAGTATAGGTTTTAAACTAATGAAAACCGTCTAAATCATTTAAACAGTTTAAAGAATTTGCTTAAGGAAAACAAGATCTAAGGATAAATTTAAGGAATTAAAAGCAAATATATTTAACTTAAAACTAAAACAAAATCAATTAAATGTGATAGACAGGTGGTGTAAAACCAAAGTTAAGAAAACAAAACAAAATAAAATTTCCTGAAACAGTACAGGAAGTATGAATAAAAAATTAGCGAAAGTAAAATACCCCAATTATTCAAGTATAGATTGTTTACTGCAGAAATATTTTAATCGAATAAGCTCTTTTTATTGTTAATTGTAACTATACAATTAACTATTTTATTTTACAACAATTATTTATTTTGTAACAATTTTTTATGTTATGAAAAATTTTTTGGGGGGTTTTTTGTTTAAAAAATCTTTGATTTTTAATTTCGTTTATAATAATAAAAATACCAAAATAAGAGACATTAAGAATGCAGATGCAGACAAAAGATTGGTTTTTCGAGCTTAATGATAGAAACAGGAAAACTTTTTGAGAGCAAAAAGTTATTCATGTAGGTTATACTTAAATGTTCGTTATACTTAAACAAATACATGATGTAGAATATTATAGAATAATTAGAGAAACTAAAAGAAGAAATTATAAAAATAAGAAGAAATAATATTGAACGTAGTAAGATATAATAGTAAGGGAAAAATAATATTTACAAAAATATTGCGAAATAACGAGAAAAATAAGAGAATTAAGAAAAAAAAAAGAATAACAATACAATAGAGTAAAGAAGGAAATAAGTTTTTAAGAAGTGTTATGGTAAAGAGAAAAACTAATTAATTTAGCGAATTATGAAAATATTATTTTTTAAAAAAATAATGAATGAAATATTAATTAAGGAAAATTACAAATAATTATACGTAGGTACAAAAACAAATTACTCAAGCAGTTTTGTTACTAATTTTATTTACTTAGAATATTACTCAGTTTTAAAAGAAGTCGCATAAGGACAAGAATTTAGAATTATTCATTAATCAAAACTCTTTTATTAACGTGATGTAGGTTTAATTAAGTTCCATTCATGAAGCAGGTTTTACAAAAGGTTCGAAATAATTGGTTAAGAATACTTATAATCCAGGGGGTGTATAGGGAATTATAGCGGGGCTTGGCCAATCTAATGAATTATAGGGGTATGAGGAAATGTAGTTCACTTTCTATTCCTATACTGTATTGTATTGAAACTTGGTTTAAACTAATCTCGACCGATCTGTTCGCCCCGTTAGTATGAAGTAGAATTTCACAAGTTCTTTTAGTTTTATATAAAAAGACACTGCTTTGGCCTACAAGTCACTTCCTTCTAGACATGTTAGTTTCAAACGTTGAGATAATGTGAAATGATTCAATTTTAAATGAAACAGTATTACAAAGAAGTAAACCAAAATCATTATAATAAACTATAAATAGATGGGTATAAAAAAAATATATGCCTAAATAAAATAAAAACGCCCAACTGATGTAAGATTAAGTACACGGTATAAATTTTTTTAGAGATATATTTTTAAATTCATTGAATATAGTTAATTAAACACAAAATATTCTTCCACAAGTCAGGACATTCCGCATTTAAAGTGAAAGATATTCCAATAGACACCGTTTTACAACACGACGACTAAATAGTCACCAAATTATAAATGGTCAATTTTTACATTAATACGATGTTTATGGCGCTTCTTTAGTTTAAATGACCCCCATAGTGTTTGGTGTCTATTTACCTTATCGTTTAATGACTGTGGGAAGAATTAAAGGAAGAGGTCATCTAATCTGAAGAAGTGCCACAAATAATGAGTAATTATTTTTGTTATTCATTTAATTCTGTTGTGAATTAATGTCAGTACATATTAGAAATAAATAAATATAAATATGTATACTGCAATATGTCTTCAGACTCGCTTGTTGTTGACAGTAAATACATTACTTTATTCCCAGCGGACACCCATCCAGGCACTGACCTTGCTTAATGTAGTTTAACTTGTATGATCCAACAAAAACTAAAGAATTTCTTGCCGTATAAACAAAACTTAGTATACCTATTTATAAAAAAAAGGCCTAAGGCCTCTTGTCCGCTACAACTCGTCGGCGATGAGGGCCGTTTAGAAACGTCTAGAAACAAAAATCTCGTACATATACATTCGTATACACCTACACACACACACAGATATATATATATATATATATAATAATATATATATATATATATATATATATTCCCCCCCAAAAATCACCTCACTTCCTTCATGCCCCAACCTCATGAGCTACTTTTTTCCGCGAAAATTCGTTAAAAGCTTATGCAAGCCATTTCACTAAAAATATAAAAAAATCCGATAATACGATGAAACTTAGCATAATTATTGTTCTTATGCCTGCAGATGTCTACAGGGGTGCTAAATTTCAAATTGATCCGATTATTTTTGGCGTTTAATGACTTTTCTAAATTTCTCCTGAGTCCTAATTGCCTGGTGATGACGTCATAAATTAATATTTCCCGGACAGCTCTACTAGACCTAAAGATTGATTTTTGTTTTAAGTTACTATAAAGCTACGATGATAATAGGCACACACCTATACACGCACACACTCATACACGCACACACTGTGAAATTCACTCAGTAGGTCTTAAAATCATATGAAACGGATTATTCAGGTGAAATCCCGGTTTCGGATTTTTATTGTAAACGCAATACTTTCTCTATATACCTACGGTATAAATTAGAAATTGTGAAAATCGGATAAGGGGTGGGGGTACCTAAAACTTCTCTTACCTATCGGTTCAGCTACGTTTATCCTTAAGGACTCGCTTCGCTCAACCTAGTTACGCTACCCGGAAAATACTTTTTTGGGAGAGAAATCCCGGAAGGGATAACTAATAACATCCTAAACAAGCATTTTTCGGTGGTTTTCGAGATTTTTGGCGGGTGTAATAGCCGCCATTTTGAAAAAGCGATGCATATTTGTGTACTACCCATCGATACCTACAATTTGATACCCCACATGATTTTTCAAAAAAATTTTTTTTTTTGGCGAATGTGCGCATTCGCTCATAAATCGACAGATGCGCGTGTGATATAGTTGGCTATATTTTTCCTGTTGTTGGATAAAATAGTTACACATGTATACCAAATTTCAACTTCCTAGCTATTGTAGTTCCTGAGATGAGAAATCGGACAGACAGACGCTCGACAGAAAGTATAAGGGTTTCGAAGATTATCTTCAAAACCCTAATAAGTATGACTTATTTTTTTTTCATTTTGGGATTTCTATAGGAATAATGAATAGTCATGTTTTTCCGAGTAATAATTTTCTTATTGTTTCAAACTGAATAAGAGCAAACCTGTCTGGGAACCATATATAAAAATATGCTATACAAGTTATTTCTACCATCTAATTTTGCTGACTATAGTCAAGTTAAATATTAAATAAAAATAATGAAAAAAGTAAATATTACAATATTGTTTAGAAATATGAAAACAACAGACAAGCAGAAAAGGATAGAAATGTTGCGAACAAGTCGAGCTTACGCAGTATGCGCCTGCGTTGATATCCTGTCGCAAAGTATCTTCCCACGCTAGACTTTAAGTATTTATATTCTAAAATATTTATTAGAGTCAGGAATAATTAAGGTTCAAAGTGGGTTTTATGGAGGACACTGAAAAAAGTAGTTGAGAACACTTACAACAAAATTCGGTGATAAAATGTTCCATGATAAAATATCTTAGGATTATTTGAATAAATAATGTATTCTTGAAAAAAAGTTTTGTTTGGAAATTACCATCGAAAATGGAAAATAATACTTTTAGCGAATTTCCTTCATAAAAATTTGCTAATGGGATAGGCGTCATAGCGGGAGTCGAACCTCAGACAATGACCAAACTCCGTGCATATATATATATATATATATAATATATATATATATATATATATATATATATATATATATATATATATTATATATATAATATATATATATATATATATATATATATATATATATATGTAGACAATTCTAGCATATTTCTTGTAAACACACTTTCTTTCTGACGGATAAATATTTTAATTAATCAAACTTAGTAAAAAAAATCAACCTTAAGGAGGACACAAACCCAATTGAAAACCAAGTTGTTGAGACGTTATAAACCCGATTTGCTGAGTCGGCAAAATTTTCAAAAAAATCAGTAAAATTTAAGGTTAAACTTTTCGCCATTTATGTATTTTTTAGCGCTTTTTTGTTTTAATACGGCAAGTATACCTACTGGTTTAGATGTATTATAAAAGATAAATAGCATTGAGCGTAGTCAATGGCTATCCAGCCATCGTTAGACCTTTGGGAATAAAACGACATTATATTCACTAAGGGCGAACAAAGAGTGTCCGAAGACGCGTTGAAGCATGAATTTGGTTGATTTTTATATTCAGAGGACGAGCGAAGCTAGTCTAACATTCTCCAAGGCAGGGAGAATGTGCGTAGAGAATCCCATGTGGTGAAGTAAAGTACCGAGGTACCCCGTATCCGATTTTTACAGCCTGACCTGTAATACTTTGAATTTTCTTACTCGACGAATGAAGTCATTTCTTGAATGTGCTAAAACGGTAATTGTGTACTTAACCTAAGCTTTAAATGAATTCTTTCATGAGAGCTTTAAATGAAAACAATTTTGTGTTATCGTACTTAATAAGCATGCGCATTTCCTTTCTAAAGTCTTGGAACAAAATACTTACTAGTCGAATTGCTACTGATCAAACTATAAACAAATAAATCAAGCAAGACATTGCTGAGCAAAAAAAAAAATCAATCATTCCAAAGGAAATTCGCCTGGCTTGAGGACCCGAGCACATAATTTTTAAATATAAATTTTCCTGTACCCTTTTTTATTATATTGTTTAAAAATCTCTTATCTTATTAAAAGTCTTATCTTGTCATATAATGATAATAGTATATATTATTTAAATACTGGTGCCGAAATGCATGTTACTACATCGTGATAAGATAACGTTTAAATGGCTTGATTTAAATCTTGAAATGTGTTAAAAATGCTTGGTTAGATTTATTTTTTAAACGTTTGCTTGCCTGCTTCTATAGAAATAAACATCCTTATCTAAATTATAAATAAAAATATGGTACAGGATGCCTCAGAAGTTTTCCTCACCATATTGGATCCACTAAGATCAACCTAATTACTTTAGACTCGCTTCGCTCGCCTTTAGAATATGAAAAATGTCTAGTGTATAATTTAGTATATCTTTGTAATAACTTCGCTCATCCTTAGATTAGATCTGAAAAGATAAGTTTTTATCCCATGGAACCGGTTATATTTCTATCCACTGACTGAGCACTTAAAGCTACTTAACAATAGAGACTCAACAAAAACCGTTGACACTCTGGCTGAATTGAATTTAACCTTTGCTTTGTTTATTGTACAAACGGACACTTTGGCTGAATTGAAATAAACATTTGCTTTGTTTATCATACAAACGGACACTTTGGCTGAATTGAAATAAATCTTTGCTTTGTTTATCATACAAACGGACACTTTGGCTGAATTGAAATAAACCGTTGCTTTGTTTATCATACAAATGGACACTGTGGCTGAATTGAAATAAACCTTTGCTTTGTTTATCGTGCAAACGGACACTTTAGCTGAATTGAAATAAACCTTTGCTTTGTTTATCATACAAACGGACACTTTGAATGAATTGAAATAAACCTTTGCTTTGTTTATCATACAAACGGACACTTTGGCTGAATTCAAATAAATTTTTGCTTTGTTTATGACACAACCGGACACTCTTGAAACAAATTTCAACTTAATTGGATGATTTTCGGATTTTTAAAAACGAGTACATGCCATTTGATAAAAATAGACTATGCTGATAATAGGATGAAACTTGTCACGTTTGTTGGCCAAATAAAAGACTACACACCTGCCAACGTTTATTAATTTATCTGTCTTATATAAATTAGTAGAAGTCTTGCTGTTATAACGACGGGTAATTAATTCTTGGAAAAATTATTTTCTGGAATGCATAACTAGACGTATAACTTGATTTTTGTACCAAGTTTAAACTTTCTATCATAATACACTAGAAGCTACAATGATAATAGACACACACACGCATAATGTACATCAGAGACCTCTCAAAATCGGATAACTCAGGTGATATCTCGTTTCCGAACTTTTAGTGCAGCCGCAATACTTTTTTTTAGCAACGGCATAAATGAAGAAAAGTGAAAAATGTCAAGTGTTGAGAACATACTAAATTCTTTTAATCATATTTCCTGGATATTTATTACTATTTCTAGACATGTGAGTTTTAACTATTAAGTCTGTAAATCTAAGAACAGTAATTTAAAAGCTATTTGTCCGCAATAAATATATGTTTATACGATCAAACTAAACATAGTACGATCAACATGCAATGTATATGTGGCGGTTTAGAAAATGCTAAGGTTAACATCTACAAACCTTGATTTTTTAAATATTAATATGACATTTTGTTCAATCCTGTAAACGAAATATTTTTTTTGTGGAATCCTCGTAATAATTATAGAACAACACAAACATATCTCGAAGTTCTGAAAATGGAACTTACAACAAAAATTAACAAACCCTATTAAAAGCCAGGTTGTTGTGACGTCATTAACCATGTTTGCTAAGTAAGCAACATTTTTAAAAAATTGACAAAATTCAAGGTTATTATTTTTCGTTACAAAAAAGTCTCTATTTATACTTTTTGAGATACTGAATTGAACGAAACTAGTCCGAAATCGATACGACCATTCTAAGTGACCAAAAAGTCGAAAAAAATCACAATAAATGATCGGAAACCAAAATTATGGTCGCTGAAAATTAAATTTCGAGTAGGGTGTCGTTTTTTATGTTTTTTGGACCCTGAATCGAATAAAACCGGTCCGAAGTCGATACGACCACTCTAAATGACCAAAAGACGAAAAAACCATAATAAATTACTGGATACCAAAATCTAATAAAAATTGAATACTTGTAATGAAATGGAACTTAGCACATGTTTTATAAATAGCTGTTTTATAAATAGCTACATGCGTGCTAAATCTCAATTTGATCGTAACATATTTTCGCGTTTTAAAATTTTCGAAATTTTTGCTGAGTCATTATTGCGGATTTATGACGTCATAAAAATATTTCCGACTAGCACAACTTCATCTATAGATTGATTTTTGTACAAAGTTTCAATTTCTAGCATAAATACACCAGGAGCTACGATGATAACAGACACACACACACTCACAACTTTGTGAAAACCACTCAGGAGGTCTTATAAACACCTTCAACGAATATTCCGGCGACATCCCGGTTTCGGATTTATTGCACTAAAATACTTTTCCTATATTTCTACGATATAAATCAGGAAATGTAACAACACACTTTTTACTCTATTTGAAGCATAATTATCGATTGAACCTAATCATTTTGTAGCTTTAAATATCAATATTTTTATAGTGTGATATTTCTATATAACCCCCTATGTTAATAAATTAGGACCAGCAGTTTAATCAAAGCAGCTTCCTATTTGGAAATCGCTGCACGAGTTTAATATTTCTAGGTTCGTCATATTTCTGAAATTATTCTTAACCCAATTCTTGACATCTATACATCTGAAATTTCTTTACCTTTTCAGTTTCAACAGACCACAATTATTCATAAAAGTTGTCAATTTCTAAAAGCATTATTCA
Organism: Microvelia longipes; assembly: GCA_018340805.1. NCBI lineage: Eukaryota > Metazoa > Arthropoda > Insecta > Hemiptera > Veliidae > Microvelia > Microvelia longipes. The sequence goes on along the minus strand of JACMZG010001893.1, from coordinate 29,744,287 downwards.
TTTTTGTGTTTAAGGCTCTCGAGAAGGAGATGGATGAAGAAAATCCTTAAGGTTTATTAAGACAGGAAAGATACATCAAGAAAAAGAAAGTCCTTCGTTTCCGACTTCTGCCCATCCTGACAAATCCTTTCCATTAATCACTTAATATAATTATGAGGTTATTAAGATAATCGCTACATCCCTTCCTAATGTTGAGCTAAGAAGATACTTTAACAGTCGTTATCTTAATCTTCATCTTTCAACCCAACCATCGAGAAGTGAGTTTAGTATTTAGTTAGTATTAGTATTTTACGAAAAATCGATCATTAATTAATAATAGAACGCAATACTTAAGCAACCGGAAGTATTGCCAACTTTGTTATAAGAAAATTGTATATTGTTACGGTGGTAGCATTATTTAAGACCACCAGTGAAATGAATTTCCTGTTATCAGTTATGCTCCTTCTATGTATAGTATTATTCTAAGTTTAAAACCAAACTAATAGATTTTTTTTTTACTAGACTGCCAACTTAAAGACAGCCAAACAAATAAAAATTAAAATAGTAAGATACAAATAAAAAACAAGAGACCAAAGGCCTGTCTGTTTAGCGGCTTCGGCGCTTTGCGCTTTGGCATCTATGAGGCTTCGACGCTGAGGGCCGCATAGCGGCCACATGTTTGTTTTTCTATATTTGTTTGTCACATTACTAGTAAATATTAGTAGCATACTGCAAAGAAATAAGATTTTCAAATATATTAGTAAAAACCGGGATTTGTTTACATTATGTTTAAACGTCAATCGATAAAACCGAAACTAAAGGTGATATAGATAGCAATACTAAAATTCCAGCACCATCAAATTTTTGTTTGAAGTGTGATTTTTTGACATTTTCGCTGAGTCATCATTGTGGGTTAATGACGTCATACATATTTCATAAACAATAAGGTTCGGGCATTAAGATGGTCGATTTCAAAGTTTCATTTAAACGATCCAAGAAAGTGATCGAAAGTTATCGTGTCCCATAAAACGTCTAAATAAAAAAAAACTCTTACGTACATAAATATAATATATATATATATATATATAATATATATATATATATATATATATATATAATATATATATATATATAATATTCGTTGTATTGCAATTTTTTAATAATTTTAAACTGTATTTTAACGTTTTTTTATTAAAATTGTGTTAAAAGTAGTCTTCGTCAACTAAATGTAGATTCTTGTATTCCCCTACCCTTTTGCTATATATTTGATTATATTAAGTATTTAGCAGGGTTTTTAAGTTAATATATTTGTTACACTTAAGATCTTTTTTCATAAGAGTACATCTATTCGCGATTCAAAGTCAAATAATTCAAATAATTAAAAAAGAGAAATTAATGGATCGTTTTGCAATTTAACACGCTTGTGGTCTAAATATAATACAAACAAATGTGCTAAGTTTCATTTCATTATCAGAAAGTGTTCAATTTTTTATCGCATGACATGTATACGTTTTGTACAAAAATGTTAAAAAAATCAAAAAGTCCAATTGTGTTGAAATGAAACATTATTGTTTATCCTGCAAGTATTTTTAAAAAAGGTATGAAAACAATTCATTTTAATACGGTCAGTATATTTATGGTTATTGTGGGATAAGCAATGTAAAGTAGGATTGAGCGCGGTCATTATCTGGATTGGTATGTGTTTAACTGAATCCAGGGTCATATGAAGATCTAGTTTTGCTGTATTCTCGTAAGCGACTAAGTAACTAATGCCAAAATAATTGGTCTGCTTATCATGGTTTGAACAACTGGTACCATTTCCTATTGCCAAAATAATTGGTCTGCTTATTATGGTTTGAACAACTGGTACCATTTCCTATCGCCAAAATAATTGGTCTGCTTATCATGGTTCGAACAACTGGTTCCCTTTCCTATTGCCAAAATAATTGGTCTGCTTATCATGGTTCGAACAACTGGTTTCATTTCCTATTGCCAAAATAATTGGTCTGCTTATCATGGTTTGAAGCTCTGCAATCTAATCATTCTTATGTATCCTGAATAATTTTTAGGATAATCATAAAAGTTGTCAATTTCTAAAAGCATTATTCATTTTTGTGTTTAAGGCTCTCGAGAAGGAGATGGATGAAGAAAATCCTTAAGGTTTATTATATTAAGAGAGGAAAGATACATCAAGAAAAATAAAGTCTTTTGTTTCCGACTTCTGCCCATCCTAACAAATCTTTTTATTTAATCACTTAATATAATTATGAGATAATTAAGATAATCGCTACATCCCTTCCTAATGTTGAGCTAAGAAGAAACTTTAACAGTCGTTATCTTAATCTTCATCTTTCATCCCAACCATCGAGAAGTGAGTTTTTTTAAATAATTTTTAATTTCTATAACTACTAATAATTTTATTATTATTATTTTACTCTTTATTTTTCACTATTATGTGAAGGGGGGATTCTGCTTGTTCAATGGTAGGGAGGGGGGGGATTCCATTCACAAAAAAAAATCGAAACCGGAATGTCACCAAAATTATCCGTTCCAGGTGTTTCAAGGCCTCCTAAGTGGTTTTCACAACAAGTTTTTTGTCTGTATATGTTTGTGTGCGTGTGTCTGTTATCATCGTACTAAAGAGTTAAAATTGCGTACAAAAATCAGTCTACCACTGTAGTTGTGGTATTAAGAAATAATTTTTTATGACGTCACTAACCAGGAATTATGACTCAGTAAATATCATAAAACGCGGATAAATATTGCGATCGGATTGAAGTTTGGCACGCATGTAGCCATGTATAATACGAACATAAGTGCCAGGTTTTATCTCAGGATGAGCGTAGCGAATCCGATGTGACGAGGACAAGTTGCGAGGTACCTCATATCTCAGATACAGAATTCGCTGTTATCACTGAAACCAATACTGGGTTAAGTTCTGACTAAATCGTATTGTCAATACGATTTAGACAATATATTGTTTTGTTAAGACTTAGTGTGGATGCAAAATCCTCGTAATATTCATTACGCCGTACATGACCGATTTGAGGGGTGCATACATTTATGGTATCAGGGGCTTACAATTTTGCTTTATATAATTATATAAAGCAAGCCATGCTTTATATAATTAAAGTTTGTATAACATTGTTGTATTGAGGGAAACATCTTTCTTATAGAACGACGTAATTGTTGTAACGAAAAAGGATTCAGTTCCCTAGAAGGAAAATATTTCAAGCTATAATTATATCGTTCCCATTCGGGTCATATAACTTATTTTAAGGTGACACCTGTGTGATTAAATAGTTTAAGCCGGAAGATGACCCAAATAGCAATGAAATAATAATAGCTTAAAATATAATCGTTTTATAGAACTGAAGTCCTATAACGAAACAGAGTGGGACATGACATAATGTCGAGCCATCAATGATGACGAATGTCGAATGATGGAACAGTTCCCAGATGTAGCATTGCATTTTGCTTATTAAATTTCCTAGGTGTCTCTCGCACAATTATATTGTTTCAACTATTATGTTTTGCAAAACTCGGTAGTATCAAATGATATATGTTTTGCTTGCCAAGCATGATAGCGGTAAGAGAGCACCGCTCGTCTCTGGTAAATACTTTATATAATATTCTTCGGAATTTAATTGAAGGTCAGAGTGAGTTCAGGCTGTCGGCGCCCTGATGAGTTAGAGGTAACGAAACAGAGTGGGACATGACATTATGTCGAGCCATCAATTATGACGAATGTCGAATGATGGAACAGTTCCCAGATGTAGCATTGCATTTTGCTTGTTACATTTCCTAGGTGTCTCTCGCACAATTATGTCACAAATCTTCCGATAAAACTATTTTTTTTTATGAATCTATTTTATATAAAAAAGCTTTCACACTTATTAACCAAATTATTATTTTTTATAGTACTCACTATAGAAATAAATTCATTATTATGTATTTCTGCTTATATTAGTGTTCATGTATTATTCTACCTTCTAATGCCACATTAACCTACAGCTGGACCTAATTTAATATTATAAAATTTCTTATAGTTAAATCTAATGCAATTTATTATACATTTTGTTCTTTAAAGGTTAAATATCAGGAGAATGCATATCGAAGCCTATTTATAGGTTAAAGGTTTAACTGTCGTATAAGGCGTGGTTGGTATCCGTACAATATGTTGCTCGACATGACCTCGCCACGGCTTTTCTCATAATTCCTTTTTATATAGAGTATAATCCTTTGTAGTACTTAATTAATAATCGATTAAAAAAATAATCTTCTTTGTACTTACCAACAGTCTTTACCATGATAGTTCAAGAGCCAGGCCTAAAAAATATGACTCTTTTGTACAACTTGAAACCATATTTTTCTGAATAATTACCTTAAATTATGAAGGAAAAGCATAGTCTGCCTATCCAGAGTGGAACCCTTCATATGAATGCGCTCGCTCGAAAAATTAGAAAATCGTACAACGCCCAGTTTTTTTTTCAATAAGTGGCTCCCTGTTGGTCAAAACATGAAAAGAACTTATTTTAAAACTGATAAAATTTTCTATAAAACGAGTGTTTTTTTTGTCAAAATCAAATTACTACAACTAAAGTTATGACAATAGTTAAATAGGCAAAAATGCACAAAAAGCCAATATTTTCCAAAAGAAATACGCTGACTTTGTATAACTTATTTTTTTTAGTATTTTTGAAAGAGCCATAACTTTGGTCGGCGCTGGGGGCCGCTTCGCGGCCACATGTTGTCCTATATTACTTTGTTATATTACTAGTTTATATATGTTGGATACTGCCACGATAAAAGCAGATTTTCAAATTTATGAGTAAACAATCGTGATTCGATTAGAATATCTTATATATGTCAATCAATAAAACCTGAACTAATGGTGATAGTAAATTTTAAACTTTATTTATGTGTTTACCATACATATTTGTACATGTGTATGTACTTTCAGTACGATCAGACAATTTCGTAAAGTTATTGCGCAGTCATTATTGCGGGTTAATGACGTCACTCATATTTCATAAAAAAATAAGGTTAGGGAAATTAACAAGGTCGATTTTTGTACAAGGTTTCATTTAGATTTAATAAAACCTTCGTAAGTTATCGTGTTCCATAGAAACGTTTAGGAGCAAAATCTCGTACATACATACATATGTATTTGTAAGCTCTAAAATATTTATTTATTGTTGATCAGTAAGTTCCCCAGATACAGATACAGTCCTGACTGAGATGTGAACTCTAGCCTGACATTGCTGTTTAGCTAACAGGTACAAAGCGTAGTGCCTTAAACTCCTCGTCCATTCTTCCATCTCTAAAATCAAGCCATTTTCTTGATTTTTTAATGAGATATGAAGTGTCTAATTCACATGCTCAGCATTTCATGCTCATCCTGTTTCTTAGTCATAAATTTTTGTTCTCATAAACAAAAAGTAGCTGGGACTATTGACCAGCTTAAAAAGGTAGTCAATACCAATGTAAAATAATATTTTTCTCAGTGCGCTAGTAATATTATATACCTTATTGCTGAAATTGGTAAAAATTATACTTTTCATTAATAATTATTATTACACCAGATAGTAAAGAATGCTCTTATTTAACTGAGCAATAGTTGACTCCTAAGGCGAAAACTGAAATGCATCTAACTAACGACTTGAAGCCAAATACTTTATGTATACAACTCCCGAGGCAAAGTTGAAAGTGTTATATCAATAAATTCTAGAGGCGAAGCCGAAGAAGGCAATTATTGCCCAGCGTTATACTTCCCGAGGTACACACTACATTTTATCTCAAGAAGTTGATTTAATTTAATTATTGTTATATCTTTATTTTCATGAGTTTTGTTGTATTTTATTTTTAATTATATTTTGGGCGGAATAAGTTTTGAAGTGCCGACCTTAAAAAATAGTCAAAACTTTTTTATTGCTTCAAACGACTTCTTTGGCTTTAAAAGGATTTTGAGCCAATAACTTTTTTTGTTAGAGTCCCCCTAACAATTTTGGGGACGGAAAAGCCCCCCCCCCCAAAAAATTGAAATTGTCTTATATTGCTCCAAACAATATCTTTTGGCCAAAAAATGAATTTCGAGCCCATACAAAATTTTGTTGGTCGGGTCCCCTTATGAATTACGGGGTTCCGCCCTCAAAAAGAAAATGAACTTAATTGCTAGGGCCCCCTTTATTTATTAAGGGGACGTTGCTTACAAAATAGGAAAAATACGTTTTTCTTTCTTGGGACTAAAAAGATTAAATCTCAATAAGTCCCCTCAGGAGAAAAATGATAAACTCTTATTACTTTTTTCTGAGGAGAAAGAAGATCAAAACTTAATATTTCTCCCTAGGAGAAAAAAAATTAAAAATCTATATTTCTCTTCAGGAGAAAAAAATTAAAAATCTATATTTCTCTTCAGGAGAAAAAAATTAAAAATCTATACTTCTCTTCAGGAGAAAAAAGATCAAAACTCAATATTTCTCCTTAAAAGAAAAAAATTAAATCTCTATAATTCTCTTCAGGAGAAAAAAGATCCTAACCCTTTATTTCTTCCAGGTAAAAATTATAAAAACTAAAAAGGAAAATAATATAAACTCGATTCCTTTCTCACCAGGAAACAATAAAACGAAAATTCACCGTAACCATACTTTCACATAACAAATTAAAAAAAGAAAAATAGCTTTGTTGGTAAAGAGAATCGAACTTGAACTTTTAATAATAAGTTTACATTATGTGTAGAGAATGAAAGGTGTGTAAAAACGTGAACCGTGCCTTGGGATTGGGCGTAACAAACTATCCCTCCCACATGGATTCGAACCTAAACCTCTGTCACTTTTAATTTATATATTATTTTAATATTTATTCATATTTGTCATTCATAATTAAAAAAATCGGGTTCAGTGTCCCTCAGAACATATCCTTACAACTTTGCACTCGCGTCGATATTACTCCATACATACATTTATTTTTACCTTGTTTAATGCTGCTTAGTTTTTATGATACAACAAAAATCATGGATAAACTTCTTTTATAGAAACGAAATTTATCGGAATTATTTATTAGATTATATTTTTTTAAAAACGTACGCAAGTCATTTAATAAAAAATAAATTAATGCTGATAATGAGATAAAACTTGACACATATGTATAGTCTTATGCATGTCTACATACGTGCTAAATCTCTAATTGATCGCAACATATTTCGTCGTTTTTCAAAATTTATGAGTTATTATTGCAAGTTATTGAAGTCATAAAACATTTCGAATGACTCAACTACAGTGGTAATCTGATTTTCTGCTAAGTTTTAACGTCTCTAGCATAAATACACAAGGAGCTATGATGATAATGGACATACTCACATAACAACATACGACAGACAACTTTGCAAAAACTACTCAGTAGGCCTTAAAACACCTGAAACGGATAATTCCGGTGACATCCCTGTTTCGGATTGTTTTGCAAAGACAATACTTTTCCTATCTTCCTACGGTATAAATGAGGAATAGTAAAAATATATGGGAGGGTAAACTCTTATTTGGTTTTGTAGGTTGAAGAGATTAAATATACAAGACATTTTGTCCATTGGATATTTTTGTCCAGGACTCCTATTTTGGCTAGAATAAGTGCCCATAGTGTAAATTTTGGCCATTTTAACTTAAAATTTATGCTTAATTATTGACTTCAGAAAGAATTAGCCTAGAGTAAAAATCCCTTAATTTTGGTTCAGGAACACAAACTTATGCATTACACTTTCAAGTTTAACGATATTCAGTCTTAATATTTTCCCTAAATTTAGCAGTATTAGAGACTACCAATACCTTTGAATGAGAAAGGTAATGATTAATTTGTATTTGGGCAATTATTCCTGCCAACATAAAGACCTTAGACAAAAATATGCGAGGAGCGAAATGTCTTGTATTCGTCCTTAGAACTAAAACAGATCAAAAAAAGGATACACTCCAATTTACATTTTTTTCAAATTTTTCGCAAAATCCGGTGTTGCATGGGACACCTTAAAACATGAAAAAGAAGTTCCCGCTCCACAATAATGTACCCAAAATTTCATTTACTTTGGCCAAAACTAATATAAAGCGAAGCACATAATAAGTATTAAACACTGCTAAGGAGAACCAACGAAAAATTCAGCCAGGTTGGTCTCATAGTCCAAGAGCCGGACCTGAAAAAAATGTGACTCATTTTGTACTACTTCAAACCATATATTTCTGAAAATATACCTAAAATTATGAAGAAAAAACATTGTCTGCCTATCCAGACTGAAGCCTTTACTTGGAGCATGTTAAAATTTTATAAAATCGCATAAATTTCAGTTTTCTTGAAATAAGTGGTTCCCTGTGGGTCGTGTGCAAATCATGAAGAGAACATTTTTTAAAGATGATAAAATGTTTCATAAAACTATATAGTGTTTAATCATCTAAATCGGATGACTAATACCAAAGTTAAGGGTCTTTCAAAAATACCCTAAAAATGGTCAATTTTTGGAAAGTAAGCGAATTTCTTTGAAAAATATTGGTTCATTTTTGGTTCATTTAACAAATGTAATAACTTTAGTTGTAGTTACCCTATTTTGGCAAAAAAAACAGTCGTTTTATAGAACATTTTATCAGCTTTACACAATGTTCCTTCATGTTTTGTACTCTACAACACCCTGTTGTAAGTATTATAAAGCGTGAACGAAAGTTTTATTTTCTCTTAGTTGGTGCATACCTAACTCTATGCAATAACATTTCGAAAAGGCTGTATTTTACATTTTCTTATTAAATGCTTAAAAATCTTATTTGTAATGAAGAAAACCTTCATTTTATCATCTATTCTTGTAAAAACCTCAACTTTATTCTTTAGTTTTAATTAGTCACTTAAATAACAAGTATCCTTTGTAAGAACAAAAAGTATTAGAAAATATAATACAAGAACAAAACAATTCTCTAATTTAAAATAAAAAAAAAGTTGAATGAACTAGTGAAAGTTGAACAATAACATTATTTAAAGCAAATAACAGCGAGTAAGTACTTAAGCTCTGTAGGCAGAGAGAAATGTAGGAATGTAGGTGAGAGAAATGTATTCAGTAAATGTCGTAGTTAACCAGTACTGGTATGTGACTAGGAAAATTAGATTCCAGCACAGTAGGTTCACCTTTTCCGCATAAGTTCCGCATCATAAGAAAAAAAATGGTTTTGTGATCAATTACAGGTGATTATGATTATATATACATACATAGACAAAAATTCGAAATTACCCGTTTCGGGTGTTTTTAAGACCTCCTGAGTGGTTTGTCACAAAGTTGTTTGTCTGTCTGTATGTGTGTGTGTATGTGTGTGTGTTTGTCTGTTATTATTGTAGCTCCTAGAGTATTTATCAGAGAGAAATCAGTTTTTAGGTGTAGTTGTGTTAAAATGAGCGAAAATTTCGAAAAAGTATATATGTTGTATATAATTTGAGATTTAGCACACATGTAGCCACAAACATGTATGCACACATGTATGTATAAGAGATATAGCACACATGTAGCCATGTATAAGAGATATAGCACACATGTAGCCATGTATAAGAGATATAGCACACATGTAGCCATGTATAAGGCACACATGTAGCCAGTATAAGAGATATAGCAAACATGTAGCCATATAGAAGAGATATAGCACACATGTAAAATAATTAGGGTTGCTTTTTTCCTAAATCCAGAAGTATTAATGGCCATAAATACCTTAAAATGAATGATTTGTGTTCTTTAGCCAAAAAGAAGACATTTTTACTTTTGAATATCAATACTTAAGTTAAAATGTAAATTTTTTCCATTTAGGCACTTATTCCCACCAAAATAGAGATCGTAGATCAAAAATATGCAATAGTGAAAAAGTTTTGTATGCATCCCCAGAACTCAAAAAAAACCCTATAAATGTTTGCCTCCCAATTTACTTTTGTTAATTTTTTTCTGCAAAATTTGCTGTTACCTAGGACACCTAGAGTTAGCTACTCCACCAAAATCATGTTCCCTTCATCCACGAAAAGTACCCCAATTTTTATTAAATTATGTCGAACAGTTCAAATTTAAGAGGGGAGAGGGACTATTGCTCCACTCTGTATAATATCATCTGCTGATCATACGCCTAGCTGCTCCTTTAAATCATAAAGGCTGTGGATTTTGAAATATTAAATGTAATAATATCATTGCGTGTTTTTAGATATTGGGCATGGCCATTACTTTATGACCTCAGCGTTGTGCTTTAATTAGCCAAGGGTGGACGAATAAACCTAACCATACTTATAAATTGAAGTTATCCATAGTTAAACAATCACAGCCAGCAATAGTGTTTGGTCAAATTAATGAATTTCTAACACGTTTTTACGTAATAAGGTTTTAAGTTAGAAGTAAAGTATAATTAAACTCTAATTGAACAAAATCCTGCTAACTTAAACGTTGCTCTTAACTAACAACTAAATATAGTGCTACAATAATTGACCAATAACATATGTTTCAAATTACTTCATATCTTTAAGATTATTGCTTACAGAATCCAATGAGCCATATAAAGAACAGCATCCTTTCCTAGTCTGGACCGAAAATAACTCAATTTTGTTTTAGAAAGTACCCGTTTAATGAAAAATGAGTTTTTGAACAAATTAGTATTTCGTTACTTAAGGGAGTAATAAACTTTTTTATAAAATCCTGTAACAAAATTCTAGCTTTTAACTCTGTAAGAGGTATTTTTAAACTCATTTAAATTGATATAAGAAAATTGATATCTATTTGATGTTCGCGGTTTAAATTCTTAGTGGTTCGATCTCCCTAGTAATCAATGTTATACTATCAAGAAAATTTTTAAGTGTAATCGGTTTTAAAATTTGTTAAAAAATTGTCATTGTGTTTTTCAAAACCAGTTCTAAGCTTTGTCCATTAAACGTTGCTCGTTTTTTTTTTTCAAAATAATTGAGCTAATGGGTTATATCTTACCAATTCAGTTTTGGGACGAATCGTTACTCCGGATATTTAAGGCAACTAACTATTTTTGCCCGCGATTTATATCGATATATCCGCGAATAAGAGAAATGAATGATACTTCATAAACACCCCTAACTGTTAGGCCAAAGAAGTAAATTAGCTTCCAAGCAAGCAATTCTTCTGAGTTAGAGGTTTATATAAAACATAGTTTGTAAATTAAAAACATGCCTAATACATATAGATATATACTAGAGGGGGCATAGCCTATCTTAATACATTGAGAGGCCTGAAACATTTATAGTGGGACTCTCAAAGGCTCTGTGTAACCTCATTGAAACCTCCTCCAAGAGGGAGTTGAGGTTATAATTAATCAATTGTTTTGGGCTTCCCACAGATTGTTTGTGTTGTGATTTGTATTTTAAACATTCTACTATATAATTTACTGTTTTTTTTTGTACTGTTTATTTGATGTGATAATCGAATGTGGTCAGGTTACTTTTTCGATGTTTCAAAATTCAACCAATAGGGCCCCTGTAGTAATATATCTCTATGGGCTAATAGATGACTAGTATAAGCATGCGCAGTTAGTACTAACTATAGGCAGTGCATTTTCAGCATATGTCTTGAATAGATTATTTTCTATATTTTGAAACATTAGAGTCACTTTTTTCAAGGCAAATTGACTTAGCGAGTCACTTCGAAGTGTTTAAATCTCGTTCTCTTTTGATGGCCTGTTAAGACTTGGTTTAATATCCTCGTTTCTATTTCTTAAAATATTGACTACTTCTGTCTTATTTTCACTGGTATTAATTCACTTATTAATCCTTGGCTAAAAACAGATAATTATGTATTAGCTGAATTTTGACTCGACAAAAAAACCACCAGATGCAACTGCTTTGAACTGGTTACAATGCTAACTAAATATGCCAGGTTGATTTGGATTAAACGCTTATTTTCATGACCGCTTTGTTAAAATTCGTCGCACAAGCTTTTATGTACAGCCCATTTCACAGCACGTTAATGGAATTGGATATGGTTATTTTGTACAGTCTATAACGTATCAACTTGAATTATTTTCTCGCTTAAATCTATGACAGTGATAATCATTACAGGCGTGAAACTAATTGTTTAGAGTCAATGTCAGGGACTAAATAGAACATTCTATTAGAATTATACTCCAGTTTTTATACAATGACGTTTTAGAATTATATGGCCGGCGTTGAGAGGCATTTTCTTTAGCATTCCTTTAGGTTTCTTAAGGGTTCCAATAGTCCGAGAGCACAGGGGGGTTTTTCTACGCCATAAGATTTACAGGATTATAGAGTAGAATAAGAAAACCACAAGATTAGTGATTTAATTTGGGGCAGGAAAAAATTAAATTAATAAAATCATTTTTTTATAAATTTCGAAAAAAGTCTTTAGTGAAAGTTAGCTGTACTCAAGGAAAAATATTATATTATGATACAAGACTGTGTGTGTAAGCTTCAGCTGCGTAGTTTTTTACTGTTGCCTACAGTAAAAATAAGTAAAAAACTGCGGAACTGTTGCAGACGGTAAAAAAACGCATTTCACCTATTTTTCGAGGATGTAAAGTGCCTAATTTACGGCCGCCCGAAAAAAAATATATTTAGCCCTGGTTATTTTTTATTTACACAGCTTCATTTTTAAGATACAGCCCATCAAATATTATCTACTCTTCCTCTCTCTCTCTCTCTCTAAACTATCTTTCACTTACTCGCACTCATTATATTTTTTTTATAATGCATGTCTTCATATCTTGAATGTAAAACTATGTTGGTAAGAAAGTGATTAATTCTAAAAATGTTTATTTTCTTGGGGACTACACATTTTATTTGAAACACTTTTTTTGCAATTTTATTAAATAAATTGGCAGTAATGATTTTAAAATTTTGCTGAGTCAACATAGCATCTTTCTACATTACATCTTTTAACAGTCAACATTAACTTCTTTAAGAATATATGCCAAGGAACTACATTTAAAATGGAGATAAGAAATCTATTTTTAAAAAAATACATTAATATAGTCAATAATGATCTATGTATTACTTTACCTCGCTTTTTAGCTATTTAAAAACATTTTTTACATTTTTTTTTAGTGTTATGTAAGTATTTTGAGTAATTGATAATGAAATTATCTTCTAGGTAATAAGGTAATAAATTATGCAACTTAGCTATAAAGTGACATTTTTTGCATACATTTATTTAATTACAAGCGAAAGCGTCAATAATTAAATTTTATAGCTTAAATTGTAAAACTTAACTTCAATGCAATTTTTCATTTAACAAGTTTTGAGACCAGCATACTACAGTTTAGATTTTAAATTAACGTCTGGAGTATGTATAATCTTAAACGTTTTTGCATTGCTCAGAAATATGTTTAAGTATCTGCTTTTAATAGGCAGTAAATTAGGTGCTTTATTGCCTTTATTAAATAATGAATTCATTTAATAAAAGTTTAAAAAAAAGAAGGGCTATGTCGTATTAAAATAAGAAAAGTTAAAAACAATGTTAAGTATTATTAATAATATGTCTATTATATTTATTTTAATATAGGAATTATGTAATACAAAACATAATAATTAATTAATTTAATACTGGCTTTACAACTATTTGAAAATAAGCAAACTTAACATATAGTATTATTTTATAAAGAAAAACGGATTAAAATAAAAAAAAGTACTCAATAAAGAGTACAAAATCGATGTTTATAGAAATAAACAAATTTAAAATAATATTGTTGGTTTGAATAGTAATTTATTTTTTACAAATAAAAATTATTTTAGATAGTTCTTTTATATACTCGAAAACTATTTATTTATTTCCAATGTCTAGTGCTAGTAAATATGTGTTATAGACTTATTAGAAAATATGTTAGTTTTTATTTTTAAATTAATTAAAATTATCATTGAGAGATAAAATTGAATTCAGACCGAATTGCCCAACCTAGGGTAGGCATTGTCCATAATTCCCTGACAACGTGGGTAATAAAAACTTTTTTCTCCGTAATAGAAGTCATATTTCTCAAATTGCCCAAGGAAGGGCATTGTGCACAATTATCAGCATTAACCATGTTGCTCGTAAAATATATATTAACAAATTTTATATTTTAACCTTGTGCATGTGCACAATGCCCAACACACTGTGCACAATGTATATTAACAAATTTTATATTTTAACTTTTGCATGTGCACAATGCCCAACACTGTGCACAATGTATATTAACAAATTTTATATTTTAACTTGTGCATGTGCACAATGCCCAACACTGTGCACAATGTATATTAACAAATTTTATATTTTAACTTTGCATGTGCACAATGCCAACACTGTGCACAATGTATATTAACAAATTTTATATTTTAACTTGTGCATGTGCACAATGGCCAACACTGTGCACAATGTATATTAACAAATTTTATATTTTAACTTTTGCATGTGCACAATGCCCAACACTGTGCACAATGTATATTAACAAATTTATATTTTAACTTGTGCAATGAACACTGTGCACAATGTATATTAACAAATTTTATATTTTAAGCATGTGCACAATGTGTGCACAATGTATATTAACAAATTTTATATTTTAACTTGTGCATGTGCACAATGGCCAACACTGTGCACAATGTATATTAACAAAGTTTATATATTTTTTTTATTTTACAAACAATTTTAAGAAAAGAAGAATTTTTTTCTACATTTTCTTGAGTATGTGAAAAATAACTACCTACTATGTCGCTTTTGTGTAAACATGTTTGTAACAAATTTTTAAAAACAATTAGACATAAAGAAAGAAAATGAAGAAAGCTAAAAACCCTGCTATTAGGACAAACCTTATTTGTGTAATCTACGGTTAAAGATCTTCTAGTCTTCTAGAAACATTATGACATGTTTTTTCCGAATAGAAACATTAGATTTCATAAGTTTATATTTAAACCAAATGAAGGTAATATTATACTGTATTTTTAATTCGACCAATCGCTTTTGTGTATCGAATTATGCTCACTTTTATTATATTGGTGCTTTAGGTCCCAACTAGACCAATTACTTTTAAGTATCTAGATGTCCTCACTCTAATTATATTGTTATTAATTATCCGTATTTTAATAATAATAATAATCTTTATTTCCATCAAATTGTTACAAATTTAATTATAATTTTTAAGTTTATGGTGAGAGCCTCCAATAGAAAGCTAGAGCGAAGACTCTGTTTCCTCTGTTTACAAATTATTAAATGTTGAACTTATAATTCATCTTCTTGAATGAAAGAAAAAATAAATAAAAATAATGATAATATAGAATTTAAAAAGAGAGTTAAAAAATAATATGTGTGTGTATGTATGTATATGTGTGTATGTATGTATATATTATATATATTATATATATACATACATACACACACATATATATGTTTTTTTTAACTCTCTTTTTTAATTCTATTATTATCATTATTTTTATTTATTTTTCTTTCATTCAAGAAGATGAATTATAAGTTCAACATTTAATTTTGTAAACAGAGGAAACAGAGTCTTCGCTCTAGCTTTCTATTGGAGGCTCTCACCATAAACTTAAAAATTATAATTAAATTTGTAACAATTTGATGGAAATAAAGATATTATTATTATTAAAATACGGATAATTAATAACAATATAATTAGAGTGAGGACATCTAGATACTTAAAAGTAATTGGTCTAGTTGGGACCTAAAGCACCAATATAATAAAAGTGAGCATAATTCGATACAAAAAGCGATTGGTCGAATTAAAAATACAGTATAATATTACCTTCATTTGGTTTAAATATAAACTTATGAAATCTAATGTTTCTATTCGGAAAAAACATGTCATAATGTTTCTAGAAGACTAGAAGATCTTTAACCGTAGATTACACAAATAAGGTTTGTCCTAATAGCAGGGTTTTTAGCTTTCTTCATTTTCTTTCTTTATGTCTAATTGTTTTTAAAAATTTGTTACAAATGTTTACACAAAAGCGACATAGTAGGTAGTTATTTTTCACATACTCAAGAAAATGTAGAAAAAAATTCTTCTTTTCTTAAAATTGTTTGTAAAATAAAAAAAATATATAAACTTTGTTAATATACATTGTGCACAGTGTTGGCCATTGTGCACATGCACAAGTTAAAATATAAAATTTGTTAATATACATTGTGCACAGTGTTGGCCATTGTGCACATGCTCAAGTTAAAATATAAGATTGTTAATATACATTGTGCACAGTGTTGGGCATTGTGCACATGCACAAAAATATAAATTTGTTAATATACATTGTTGTTGGGCATTGTGCACATGCACATTGTGCACAGTGTTGGCCATTGTGCACATGCACAAGTTAAATATAAAAAATTTGTTAATATACATTGTGCACAGTGTTGGGCATTGTGCACATGCAAAGTTAAAATATAAAATTTGTTATATACATTGTGCACAGTGTTGGGCATTGTGCACATGCAAGTGTTGTGCACACATTGTGCATGCAAAAGTTAAAATATAAAATTTGTTAATATACATTGTGCACAGTGTTGGGCATTGTGCACATGCACAAGTTAAAATATAAAATTTGTTAATATATATTTTACGAGCAACATGGTTAATGCTGATAATTGTGCACAATGCCCGGCTTCCTTGGGCAATTTGAGAAATATGACTTCTATTACGGAGAAAAAAAGTTTTTATTACCCACGTTGTCAGGGAATTATGGACAATGCCTACCCTAGGTTGGGCAATTCGGTCTGAATTCAATTTTATCTCTCAATGATAATTTTAATTAATTTAAAAATAAAAACTAACATATTTTCTAATAAGTCTATAACACATATTAATACATAGTATAAGAAATTTAGACCTGCACTTTAGATTAATAAATAATCTGTGCTGTGCAGGTTATAATGATTTTGTTTCAATATTTATTGGGTCTTATTCATATAGACTATATATATATATATATATATATATATATATATATATATATATATATATATATATATATATATATATATATATATATATATATATATATATATATAATATATATATATATATATATATATATATATATATATATATATATATATATATATATATATATATATATATATATATATATATATATATATATATATATATATATATATATATATGACGCCCTATACATAACAGCTCAAAAGCTCTATACCCGGTCAAAAATTAGAGGAATAATCGAAGAATCAGCTACCGTCGATACTTGCTGTTGGTACCAACAGCAAGTATCGACGGTAGCTGATTCTTCGATTGCTTCTTCAACTTGCGGTAAATATAACCTTTTTATTATTAATTAGAGGAATGTCAGTTTTTTGGGCCACCCGGTATTCTCTCCATAACCATATCTTTAGACTATCAAATTGTCTCTTTAATAATAATTAACTCCCAATTTTAAACTCTCTCATATTGCTCTCAAATATGTATGCAGGTAATTCATGAAATAGTACCTGCTACACGAGATGACACTGATGTGATAATTGAGTTATAAAGTTATGTCAATACTATAAGGATTGCTCGACTCTGTCCGTGTTTAAATCACTTTGACAAACTCGGCGTCTCTTCTCTATTTTACATTGAAAATGTAAACATTTCTTCACCACCTAACACATGTTTAAGGAAACGTTACGTCATTTTATTTGTACAAACTACAATTTCCATTCTTCACTTTGAGAAACTTAATCAGTTGAAAATATCGCCCTGTTATAACATTTTATTTTACACACGTTTAGTATGTATGATATCCATTCATTTAAAGGCTTTAAATGTACCTATCATTCCTTCGAGTTCACGTCATATACTATGCTAATAACTTTATTATTTTGAGGCACAAAATAGCGTTATCCTGCGTACACAATGACTTGCTGACATTTCCGGTATCAAAACAACTTTGACATTATGCTAAAACTAGGATGTCACTTAGTTGTTACTACCTTCTTGGTATTTAGTATAGAACCTAAATACCAAGATGAATCAAGAAATAATCGACCTAGTTTTTATTGGTAATAATACTAATACTAAAGTAAGTATTAAACAGTGTTAGTAGCCAGAAGGAGTAATCTTTATTACTAGCATTAGCAGTTAGCACTACTATTAGCGCATGGAGTAAGCACTGCTAGTAAGCACTACTACTACTAATATTAGTATTAAACAGTATTACAAGGAATAATCACTATTATTAACACTAGTACTTACTAAGTATAAACAAAGTATAATAGTACTTTGTTAGCAGTGGTAGTAGTCACAAGGAGAAAGCACTATTATTATAATTAGTAGTTAGCACTACTATTATCACAAGAGGGAATTACTTTTGTTAAGGAGGTCTCGTTGGTGCCTGCCTCTCAGACAGTCCGGGTTCCATCCCACTCGGGGCCTCATGCGAGGAATGTAAATCCTTTTGCGTGCCGTCTTTCGGAACTTTATGCCGGTGGTTCTGAGCCTGTGCGATGTTAGGTACTCGTAAAAGATCCCTAACCCTAAATGAACCCGGGTTTAGACAAAATTTAGGACCCTCAATGGTGTAGTTTATAATAATATACGTTTTTTCCTTTTGGAATCGAGAGCGAGAAAGCTTGGTCTAGCAGTAGGGCACGTGTTGTTTCTAGTTAAAGCTATAGAACTCATAGTAAAGCCACGGCTCTTATGTGGATTAGACCCAAAATGCCTGCACTAGGATTCACAAGGTGAAACACTATCTTCTATCTTGGGAGTTGGCAAAAGGGGCCCAACAACGTGGCCTACTAATAGTATTAGAAAGAAAGAAGTAAGCAGTGCTGATAGGACTTGTAGTTAGCTCACCTAGTAGGCAATGTACTGTACAAGTAGTATAGAAACATACTATTAGACAACGTCCCGTATTTTCATTTGTTTACTCTTTCTTCAAGTAGTAATTATGTGATTGCTTAACATTTAAAAGTATATAATCAACACTACTCATTTTGCTTACGACAAATACCTGCCAATTAATTGAATTGATGTCTTGAACTCACCCTAGAGTCTATTAATGGAAAATAATAAAATGTAATCCTATAGTACTATGATATAGGACGCATACTGTAAAACGCTAATTGAAGATTGATTTTACCAATTCAGCTATGTAAATAAGAGGCTGCATTTAAAGATTTAAATACATCAAATACAGTAAATAAGAGGCTATATTTAAAGATTTAAATACATCAAATACAGTACATAAGAGGCTGTATTTAAAGATTTAAATACATCAAATACTGTAAATTAGAGGCTGTATTTAAAGATTTAAATACTTTAAATTAAGAAAATAAGAGGCTGCATTTAAAGATTGAAATACATCAAATACAGTAAATAAGAGGCTGTATTTAAAGATTTAAATACATCAAATACAGTAAATAAGAGGCTGTATTTAAAGATTTAAATACATTAAATACAGTAAATAAGAGGCTGTATTTAAAGATTTAAATACATTAAATGCAGCAAACAAAACAATTAAAAGTTTAAAACAAAACAATTTAAAAGTTGACGTGGCAAACTCGATAGAACTGAGAAAAGATAAGAAGTAACAAAAGATTTGAATTTAGAAATTAAAATCTTAAGACTAGCTTTGGGGTTACCATAGAATAAAGGAATTGCTCAATGTAAAGTTAATACGGACTTGCTTCACCCATCTTAGTTCTGAACATGCTCAATGCTTCTTATCACAAACAAATCGTCGAACCCTGCATTTGAACAGCTAGTACTAAAAAGGAGGGTCAATTGCTTCGTAAATATTCTTCTCGTTTTTGGAAAAGCTATTCTTTTAAAGTATTGTATCGCTTATTAAGCAAAATAAATGTAATATAATTTCCTAATACCTAGGAATTCGAAAACCTGTAGAATTCGTCTGGGACAATCCCATTTTAATAGTATGTTTTTCAAATAAGATTAACTTTGTATGGTTTTAGATTTATTAAATCTGTTCAAAAGAATGTTTTGAATAAGGTTTCTCAAATTATTTAAATCCTGTTAAAGATGGATTAATACACGTTTAAAATATATTTCTGTGAACTACTGTATATGTAAGAGCGTTAGTCACACAGGTATTTTAACACCACTTCCAGTTATCAAGGCCTGTTATCTATAGAATTTCGTGATAGATTGCTGTTTGCAATTGGAAATTGTTGTAGCAGATATCTTCTGGTAATTTGTAATTGCGAAATGATTCGGTATCTAAATAAAGTTCGTCATAGCGAAGTTTTGTAGTAGTTACAAAACAGTAGTAGTTATTGTTTTTGAAAAAGGGCTAAGCACGACACATCGAGATATGGAGAGTCAAAAATAACTAAAGAAACGGGTCTCCAGTGTAAAGTTATTTTGAGGGATGTAAATTGACATCATAGATTAAAGTACTAATTGTCTACAAAACTTCAAAGCTTTACTCTGTGGGAGCCATTTTCATAGATATAGGTCATCATAAATAAAACCACAATATTTTAAGTTTCATTTTTTAAAGCATTGTTGGGCCCTACTTTTCTCAATAACTTAAGTTATAGATCAAAACTAATTTATCTATATACACCCAATACTCTAATGTTCTCTAAGGCTCTTTGGGTCAACACAAAAGAACAATAAACTTTATTTATTTATTTACACCCAATACTCTAATGTTCTCTAAGGCTCTTTGGGTCAACACAAAAGAACAATAAACTTTATTTATTTATTTACACCCAATACTCTAATGTTCTCTAAGGCTCTTTGGGTCAACACAAAAGAACAATCAACTTTATTTATTTATTTACACCCAATACTCTAATGTTCTCGAAGGCTCTTTGGGTCAACACAAAAGAACAACAAACTTTATTTATTTATTTACACCCAATACTCTAATGTTCTCTAAGGCTCTTTGGGTCAACACAAAAGAACAATAAACTTTATTTATTTATTTACACCCAATACTCTAATGTTTTCAAAGGTCTTTGGAGTCAACAAAAAAAGAACAGCTTACTTTATTCATTTATTTTTTATTTTTTAAAAAAGAAGCTGGTTAAAAATCTACACTGAACAATTAGTGTAGTGCTTTCTAGAAATTTGGTAGAATGTCTGATCCTAGTACTTTTTACATGAAACGTTGAAAAGCAACCTTCTATCTATATACCTGTCTATATCCTCCATTGATTATCAATTATTTCGACATTTTATGCATTAAATTTCATTTTCGCGTTATATGTTAGCAAAAAAGAAAGAAATTGTCTAAAGCGTTAGTTCTTTCCTAAATTTTGTGTGAAATAAAATCGAAGGTTTTATAATAGATGATTTGTCGAGTTGAAGTAAATTAAATATTGAAGTGATGAATAAATAAATTGATGACGGATTGAAGTAAATATAATATTGTAGTGATGAATAAATAGATCGATAATGAATTGAAGTAAATTAAATATTAAAGTGATGAATCAATCAATTGATTATGGATTGAAGTAAATATAATATTGTAGTGATGAATAAATAGATCGATAATGGATTGAAGTAAATTAAATATTGAAGTGATGAATAAATAAATTGATGATGGATTGAAGTAAATATAATATTGTAGTGATGAATAAATAGATCGATAATGAATTGAAGGAAATTAAATATTGAAGTGATGAATAAATAAATTGATGACGGTTTGAAGTAAATAAAATATTGAAGTGGATAATAATATAATATAATGATGGATTGAAGTAAGTAACCATAACCATGTGAGCGCGAAGCGGCCACCAGGGCTGACGCCCTGATTGACGAGGCCGCGGTGCCTCTCGTTTAAATTTTTAATCCATATTACTTCATGGAATTAACATCTCAAATTCTCTAACCAATCAAACTAAAAACCCCAAAATGATGTTTCAGGCATTTCAATGTATCGAAATAGGCTACGCCCCCTCTAGTAATATATCTCTATGCTTTTTACCTTCAAGGAAGTAAGAAGAATTTTTCTTCGTGGCCTCATATCAGCGAGTTTGTTTGTTCTTATCATAGAGATATTATTACTAGAGAGTTAACCCTAAAGGTTTACCCTATAGGTTAAACTTTGAAACATTGAAAAAGTAGCCTGACACCCTTCGCTAAAAATACAATCAAATAACAGTACAAAATTGCAATAACTTACAGTAGAACGTTAAAAAAACAATTTAAAACAATCAATGTACGGGAAGTCGAAATTAATTGATTTTTTTATAACCTTAACTCACTCTTGAAGGAAGTTTCAATGAGGTTACACAGAGCATCTAAGAGCCACAAAACGATGTTTCAGGCCTTTCCATGTATTGAGATAGGCTATGCCCTCTCTAGTATATATCTCTATAAAATGGCAGTTCACTGAGCACAATTGTTTATATTTTATGTTCCGTTATAAATTAATTTAGTTGTATACACAGTTGCCAATAACTAGTTTTTAATTGGTATTGTCTAAAGTTGACACTTGTACCTGTTTTTAGATACCATATTTTTTCCTTTAATACTGTCAAACACTTTAGTGGTAGTATGAAGCGCGTACCATGTGCGTTCACACCAGTGTTATATCGCAAATGTATTACATGGTTCTAATAAAAGAAAAACTGTGCTGCTGTGTTCAAAGCAATTTAATTCAAAATAATAATTTTGGTCTACTTAATTTTATAAGTGAATTATTAAATATAAGTGAATGTTTTTATATGAGATAATTTTAACTTAGTGAATTCCAAATTTAAAATTGTTTTGGACACTTAAAACAATTTTTATGAAAATATTATCTTGTGTTTGTTTTTTTTATGGATAGAATATTCTATTGACTTCTGAATGCTTTTTAAAATCAGTTATTTTAAAAGTTTTTTTTTAAGAGAGTGGATTGCGGGAATTTATACAGGAAATGTTACTGGAATCCGTTTCAGAGATCTCTGATCACGGATTAATAAGTTTTGGGAGTCTTTGCATATATATATATATATATATATATAATAATAAATTGTACTTGTTAACAGGTGGTTGTTTTTTAGGGGATTCTTGTCAGAACGACTTCTCGCGACATTGCTTCCCTATATCATATAATAGGAGGGGAAACATTCTTATACAAATATACAATTACAATTGATTACAATTACAATTAATATACAATTACAACACGATTCCGTCACCTGAACAACTAAGTCATTTTCTGACTCCCTCTTTTTAAACACATTTTTTGGATAAAAGACATGACAGTGTTTGCAGTCCACTAGAGAGGCCGTACAGATTAAATTTTGAAACAGAGAAAAAGTAACCTGACCACTTTCGCTTATAAATATAATCAAATAATCAGTACAAAATTACAATAACTTGTGTGGTAAAATGTTAAAAATACAAATCAAAATACAAACAATGTGCGGCAAATCTAAATAAATTTGTTAATTATAACCTTAACTCACTCTTGAAGGAGTTTTCAGTAAGGTTACACAGAGTTCCTGAGAGCTCCAAAATGATTTTCAGGCTTTTCAATGTATTTAGGTAGCTATGCCCCCCTCTGGTATGTATCTCTATGCATAGTAGTCAATACGTGGTGAAATTCTTCTCAGATAAACCTACTACTCTTAACATAAATCTAAAGTATTCACGAGGATATACCATGTGATATCTGTACATGTGATACCACACCTCTACTCAAGTCGTTAAATTAATGTACATTTCATATATTAAAGTTTATAATGTATGCAGTTATATTTGCTATATTCAATAAGCTTGTTTTTATTGTTTATTATTATTATTATAGTTGTACGTTTAAACATATTTTATATTATATTCGGATATAAACCTTATAGTCCAAGAGCCATGCCTAAAAAATGTGACTCAATTTGTACTACTTCAAACCAAATTATTCTGAAAATATACCTTAAGTTATGAGGAAAAAAGCATAGTTTGCCAATCCTGAGTGGAGCCTTTCATTTTGAGCATGCTCAAATTGTTAATAAAACGCACAAATTTCAGTTTTCTTGAAATGAGTGGTTCCCTGTGGGTCGTGGTCATATCATGAAAAGAACATTTTATAAAGCTGATAAAATGTTCTGTAAAACGAGTGTTTGATCATCTAAATCGGATGACTAAAACCAAAGTTATGACTCTTTCAAAAATACCCAAAGAATGGTTAAGTTTTGCAAAGTCAGCGAATTTCTTTGAAGGAATATTGTTTTTTTGTACATCATGTTGTTTATTTAACAAATATCATAACTTTAGTTGTAGTTACCCTATTTTGACGGAAAACACTCGTTTTATGAGAAAATTTAGCAGCTTTAAAAAAAGTCCTCTTCATGTTTTGCACACGACCTACAGGAAAACCACTTATTGAAAAAAACTGAAATTTGTCCGATTTTCTAATTTTTTGAGCGAGCACATTCATATGAAAGGTTCCACTCAGGATAGACAGACTATGCTTTTTCCTTAATAATTTAAGGTATATTTTCAAGAAATTTTGGTTTGAAGTAGTACAAAATGAGTCACATTTTTTAGACCTGGCTCTTGGACTATAAAGCAATACAAAGAAGTATAGTTGTGTTATTGTTCTGATGTTATGATACATTTTTTTTATTGCTGTCCTGAGCAATCAAATTATTTAGGAGTTAAAAAATGCTTTTTGTATCGACTTGTTTTTTCTCTAACTTAAAATACCCCCCCCCCCCTTAAAATATTACGTTTCCTCATTTATACCGTAGGTTTATAGGTAAAAAGTATTGTGTTTGCACTCGAGATCCGAAATTGAGATTTCAACTAAATTATTCAGGGGTTTTAATGGAATTATTTAGAGGTTCCAACTTAATTATTCAGAGGTTTCATCTGAATTATTCTGGAGTTTAAACTGAATTACTCAGGGATTTCAACTAAATTATCCAGGGGTTTCAACTGAATTATTTAGAGGTTTCAACTGAATTATTCTGGTGTTTCAATACTATATTAAATAAATAAATAAATAAATTCTTTATTTCCATTAAATTATTTACAATAATAATATTATTCAGGGGTTTCAATGGAATTATTCAGCGTTTTTTACTGAGTGTAAATGCCATCACCACAGCTCCCAGGGTGTTTATGCCAGAGAGTTGAAAGTATCAAATTTGTAGTCTAGTTGTGCTTTCTAAAAAATAATTTTGTTATGACGCCATTAACTGTCATTAATGACTCGGCGAAAATTCATAAAGCTTTTTGAAATCTGGCACGCATGCAGTTACATACATACCTTTACATATTACACCAATAGATATGCAAAGTTACATTTCATTATCAGCACTGCTTTAACCATTATTGAATGAGGTGTATGGATTTAAAATAATAGTGAAGAATCGAAAAATAATCCAGTTGAGGTGAAATTTGGCACAAGTGCATCTTTAAATAAAATTGTTAAGCAGTATCGAGCGAGATCAGTATGTGGATGGGTAGCCGTTAGGAACAAAGCGGATGTTTTACCGTCTGAAGACGACCGAAGTGAGTCTGAAGACTTACTGCAAAGCGAGTCCAAATAGTAGGGCAAGAGCGTAGCGAATCCGATATAGTGACAAATAGTTCATAGAATTTGTAGACTTAAAAAACATTAACTGTGCTACAATAAACAAAAATAATTTATTATACAGAGTTATGTTATTTGATGATAAGTAGAGCTGTGCTTGTGAAAGGGGAACGTGGCGTGGCGTGGCGTGGCGTATTGACAATGAAAAACTAGTTAGAAATAATGGATAAGAAACCTATTTACTTCAAGACCCTGGCGAGTTAGGTGTCTCGAGCCACTTCTATTCCATCGCCAGTCACGACTTCCAAGTCTTTCTGTTTTCAAACCAGAACACACACTGTAACCCTCACCTGTTGCTTTATACAATGTTTTCGGAGTGTATGACACTTAGGTTAAAACAATCTTGACAATATAGGGATATTCGTCAGATAATTAAATTAGCTTAGAATTTGGAATTCGGGTGAAAAAACGAAGAAATGAATTGTCTGTCTCAGAAATAGTTTTTTTGAGGTAGTACGTAATTGAGCACTTTATTGAACCGTTTTTAGGATGAAAAGCCAATCATTATTGTTATAGGAGGGTATTTAGTACTTTTCACCTCCGAGGGCAATAATGAATGTAAAAAAACTCCTAGGACATAAAAATAATTCATATATTGCCGCCATTACTGTAATGTAGCGTGTTCATAAAACAATCTGTGTTAAACCTTCATGAGTTTTCTTTAAAAACATTCATTTTGTTTCTGTTTTTGTTCGTAGACTAATTTTTTTTCGTTTTTAAAAGGTGTTCTAATTAACAATTTTTGTGTGTTTATTTGTAAAGCTTTTACATTTTTGAGTAAAAGTGTGAAGCTATGGATGAATTCAATGACGCCGATAATATGGAGTTAATTGGACGTTTGTTTTTTTTTTCAATTAAGTATATAGCGCAGTTTATTTAATGAGTGCTACCTCAAAAATAATAGTGTATGCCATCCGGCTGAGAATGTCTTTATGTCTTGGCAATTTTTCCCGACTCGCTTCGCTCGTCGGTAAATTTAATTGCCGTGACATAAAGACACACTTCTCAGCCTTATGGCATAAATAACTATTATTTACTTTTCTCATTTATACCGTTAAGTATTGTGTTAGCACCAAGTCCGTAGCTAGGGAGGGGCCAAGGGGGCACCACTTACCCTGGAAAGAATTTCTCCCCTTCTGACAAAGTAGTTTCCAACAGAAGTCCTTAAAGGTGTGTGTGTGTGTGTGTCCTTAAAACGTTGCCCCTTCTGGGATTGGTTTCGCCCCTCCTATAACTTCTGGCTGGCTACTAGCCTGGTTAGCACTAAAGGTCCGAAATTGAGATTTCCTCTGAATTATCCTTTACAGGTGTCATTAAGACTCTATGAGTTTTTACCAAGTTATCTGATTTTAAGTGTTTCTTTTTGAGTGTCTGTTATCATCGCTAACAGACACATTGCTGCTCCGTTCGTGTTTATCCTAGAGAAGTAAAAAATTGGTACGAAAATTCAATCTTTTGGTCTAGTTGTGCTTTCTGGCCATCAAAATATTTTTGATGGCGTCATTACCGTAAATATCTCTGCAAATAAATTAAAATTCTTTATACGCGGAAAATGTTTGGCTTGATTTGAAATTTAGCTTCCCGCGCGTTATCCTATACAAGATCAACAGAAGGGCGTATAAGTTTAAGCTTATCTGCTTAAGATTTTTTTAAAACCTTTGGTTCTTATCATTTATACCGTACGTATATAGGAAAAGTAATGTTTGCAAAACAAATCCGAAACCAGAATGTCACAAGAATTATCCGTTTCAGGTGTTTTAAAGGCCTCCTGAGAAGTTTTCTGTCTGTATGTGTGTTAGTGGGTGTGTGCGTGTTTTTGTCATCATCGTAGCTCCTCGAGTATTTATGCTAGAGAGTAGAAACTTTGTACAAAAATTAGTCTACCGCTGTAGTTTTGCTTTCGGAAAATAATTTTTTATGACGTTATTAACCCGCAATAATGACTCAGCAAAAAAACGCGAAATATTATGCGATCCGATTGCAATTTGGCACGCATGTAGCCAGGTATAAGACTTACATATGTGCCAAGTTTCATCTCATTATCAGCATTAGTTCAATTTTTATCAAATGACCTAATTTATATTACATTACGTCTTCAGAATCGCTACGCTTATCCTCAGATAGTAAAAATATCCGTGTTATTACCTTCCTAAGACGGATATTTTTAAATATCCCTTTCATTACTTTGCTAAATCGGATATTTTTAAATATCCGTTTTATTATCTTGCTCGCTGTTGCTTAGCACTAGTGATTCAACATAAACCGTAATTTTTAATGTTTTTGGCGTGCAAAATCGTATACGCCCGGTCCGGAGTTAATACAACCTTTCAAAGTAACCATAAAAACTTGCTATATTATTAACACCATAAATTCAAATTTACCGCATCACCTTAGTGTGTCAGACATTAATAAATCCTCTTTTAAACCCTATATGAAAAAGTTAAAGAATGGCTAATGACTTTGACTCTTAAGCAAATAGAACTTCTTCTAACAACATAATATAACTGTTCTGATGTGGGAACTAAATCTTTCTCAGTTGTTATATCTACTAAATTTTTTTAGTTGTTATACCTTGGTCTCTCCAAGTCTGTTTATAATTTGTAAACATTAAATGAGCTAAATTTTGAATATTAAATAATAGTTATTTATTCCATAAGGCTGAGAAGTGTGTCTTTATGTCACGGCAATTAGATTTACCAACGAGCGAAGCGAGTCGGGAAAAATTGCCAAGACATAAAGACATTCTTAGCCGGATGGCATACACTATTTTTTTTTTGAGGTAGCACTCTTAATTGAGAAAAAACCAACGTCCAATTAACTCCATATTATCATCGTCATTGAATTCGTCCATAGCTTCACACTTTTACTCAAAAATGTTAAAGCTTTACAAATAAACACACAAAAATTGTCGATTAGAACACCTTTTAAAAACGAAATAAAAATTAGTCTACAAACAAAAACAGAAACAAAATGAACGTTTTAAAGAAACCTCATGAAGATTTTACACAAATTGTTTTTTTGAACACGCTACATTACAGTAATGGCGGCAATATATGAATTACTTTTACGTCCTACGAGTTTTTTTACATTCAATAATGTCCTCGGAGGTGAAAAGTACTAAATAACCTCCTATAACAATAATGATTGGCTTCTCATCCTAAAAACGGTCCAATAAAGTGCTCAATTACGTACTACCTCAAAAAAAACTATTATGACATCAAGTTGTAAGGTATTGCTACAAACAGTTTTCTTTTATTGTTACTCAACTACATTTATTTCTTTTTTACTTTTCCTCCTTTATACCCTAGGTATATAGGAAAAGTATTGTGTTTGCAAAAAACATTCGAAACCGGGATGAAACCGGAATTATCCGTTTCAGGTGTATTAAGGCCTCCTGAGTGGTTTTCTCAAAGTTGTCTGTCTGTGTGTGTGTGTGTGTGTGTGTGTGTGTGTGAGGGTGTGGGTATGTGCTTGTATGTCTGTTATCGTCGTAGCTCCTAGTATATTTATGCTAGAAAGTTGAAACTATGTTCAAAAATCAGTCTACCGCTGTACTTGTGCAATTCGGAAAAAAAATATATGACGACATTTACCTGCAATAATTACTCGAAAAAATTATGCGATCCGATTGAAACTTGGCACGCGTGTAGCTATGTATAAGTCTAACATATATGCCAAGTTTTATCTCATTATCAGCATTAGTTCAATTTTTATCAAATGGCTTGTGTACGTTTTTATAAAATTGTAAAAATTCAGAAAATGATTCAATTGAGTTTAAATTTAGTTCAAATGTAAACCTTTACTAAATGAATAAGTACACAAAGTTTTGTTTCAATACGACGAGTATATCCATAATTTTTGTTTGACCATAAAAGTTAAGTAGCATTGAGGCGTGGTTAGTGCTGTATGGGTGACCGTTGAAATTAAATGGGATGCATTTACTATCTGAGGACAAGCGAAGCGAGTTTAACTTCAATTCGTTCAAAACATTCTTCCGTGTTTTATGAATTTTCAATATAAGTTTGAAAATTCATAAAACATTTCAGTATAAGTTTGACTGGGCGCATGCAGTAATAAAGTCCCTGCTGCAAGGGTTAAAATTTACAAAAAAAAAAAAAATATAAGTTTGAAAAAAAATCCTAATGTTAAAACTAGACCAAAGGATTATTTGTTGTACCAAGTTTCATCCCTAGCATGAATACGCTGGGAGCTACAGACATACACACACATACAGATGCCACCAGGTTTTATAGAAATCTGAAACAAATTTTTGTTCCAGGTTTGTTTTAGTAAATACTTTTCTATACACCAACAGTAAAATTCTGGCGCGGTGGTCCGCATGTCGGGCGAATTTCCTTTGGATGCGTGTTTTCGTGCTTTTTACAATATATAAGTTTACAACTACTAAATAAATAATTCCGTCGCGGTGGTCCGCTGTCGGGCGAATTTCATGTAGAATTCTTTTCCGTGCTTAACAACCCATTTCTTGCTTAAGGTTCCGGTTCATGCTTTAGAACCTAAGCAGTTACTCAATTGTCAAGCACTGCTCGTAACTCATTTTGTCTGTATTTTTCAAAGGAAATGCGCATAATTATCCAGTTGGTTGTTCAAAGCTATGCCTCTAAAATTAGAAGTACGCACTATTATTTGCACTAGTTTAAAGCTTAGTTACTTATATTTAAGCTTAGTCAGTTATCTTTAAAGGTTTTAGCGCATTTCCTTTGAAAAATACAGACAAAATGAGTTACGAGCAGTGCTTGACAATTGAGTAACTGCTTAGGTTCTAAAGCATGAACCGGAACCTTAAGCAAGAAATGGGTTGTTAAGCACGGAAACAAGAATTCTACATGAAATTCGCCCGACAGCGGACCACCGCGACGGAATTATTTATTTAGTAGTTGTAAACTTATATATTGTAAAAAGCACGAAAACACGCATCCAAAGGAAATTCGCCCGACATGCGGACCACCGCGCCAGAATTATTTTCTAGTTGTAAACTTATATTAAGTAAAAAAACGATAAAAATTGATCGTCCCTACCAGGATTTGAACCCAGGTACCCTGAGTTTAAGTGGTCGTATTGACTCCGGACCACTGCCATTCAACTCAGAGGCCCAATAAACATAGAAAACGACACCCTACTCGATATTTAATTTTTAACGACCGTAATTTTGTTTCGATAAGTTTTGTGGTTTTTTCGACTTTTTGGTAACTTAGAGTGGTCGTATCGACTTCGGACCGGTTTCATTCGATTCAGCGCCTAAAAATACATCGAAAACGACACCTACTCGAAATTTATTTTTTATCGACCTAAATTTTGGTTTTTGGTAATTTACAATGGTTTTTTGGACTTTTTGGTCACTTAGAGTGGTCGTATTGACTTCGAACCGGTTTCATTCGATTTAGCGCCTAAAAATACATCGAAAACGACACCCTACTCGAAATTTATTTTTATCGACCTAAATTTTGGTTTTTGGTAATTTACAATGGTTTTTTGGACTTTTTGGTCACTTAGAGTGGTCGTATTGACTTCGGACCGGTTTCATTCGATTTAGCGCCTAAAAATACATCGAAAACGACACCCTACTCGAAATTTATTTTTTATCGACCTAAATTTTGGTTTTTGGTAATTTACAATGGTTTTTTGGACTTTTTGGTCACTTAGAGTGGTCCTATCGACTTCGGACTGGTTTCATTCGATTCAGCGCCTCAAAATACATAAATATTAACCTTTTTCGCGGCAAAAAATATTAACCCTGAATTTTGCCGATTTTTTGAAAATTTCGCTGACTCAGCAAACCGGGTTAATGACGTCACAAAAACCTGGTTTTCAATAGGGTTCGTGTCCTCCCAAAGGTTGATTTTTGTACCAAGTTTGGTTAAAAAATATTAATCCGTTCGAAAGATAGAGTGTTTACAAGAAAGTGTCTAGAAATACATATATATATACATATATATGTATATATATATATACATATATATATATATATAATATATAAAGTCTCGCGAAATGTATTTTTTCGTCATTAGGGACCTCTGAAACGGATTTGTGTCGTGGTCCGAGGTTCGAATTCCGCCATGACGCCTATCCCATTAGCCGAATTTCCAAAGGAAATTCGCTAAAAATGAGAAAATTTGAAATGATTTTTTCTTCAATACTTTTCTATATACCTACACTATAAATGAAAATGCAAAAAAATGGTTCAAATTTAAAAAAATCAGAATCAAACAGGAAGTGCTCCAAAAACTTTCCAATGAAAGTTTTTGAAGCACTTCCTACATAAAATAAATTAAGTTTACGATCATTTGCCGCGTGGCATTCATCGTACCTATGGTGTCAATTCATCAATTATACCTGCTATTAATTGCTACTGAGTTTCAATTGCTACATAATTGCTATTAATTTGTAAAAAATCACCGTATTACTCACTGTAACTCCATCTTTATAAGTGTGCACATTTAACCTCTCGTCATTTAGATTTTAATTCCCAACATTTGGATAAGGTTCTAAGATAGTAGAAATCCTTTTAATTCGGATATTAATTACAGGAGAAATTTTTCATTCGCTTCTAATGACTTGTATAAAAATAACTAATAATTACCCTTGAGATATTAATTGCTGACAACCTTCAATTTCTCCTTGTTATTACTAAATAATTAATCTTTTTGTTACAGGTTGAATTAATCTGAACTTTAATAAAAACTTTTCGAGTTGGGGTGTAACAGAATGCATCAAACTTTTTCTGTAAGTTATTTAAATTTTAATAACTTTTGCTTTTAGAGTTGATTTGTTTTAAATTATTCGAGTTCATTTACTCAATTATTTATCATATTGTACAGTTGTTTATTCATATTGTCTCTTATTCCTCCATTGCTATCATTCTTCCCACTTCTATAATTAGCTTGGTTCACTAACCATCAGACGTTTATAAAATATAAGATTTTTAAGTTCATTAACGAATAAGTCCATGTCAATGGTAGATTACTACTTCTACTTTAAAATAATTCTGGCGCGGTGGTTCTGATGTCGGACGAATTTCCTTTGGATGCGTGTTTCCGTGCTTAACATCAATCCTGGTTGGAATTATAATTTTTATAGTTTTTTACATTATATAGTTTACAACTACTAAATAAATAATTCCGGCGTGGTGGTCCGCTATCGGGCAAATTTCATTTAAAATGCGTGTTTCCGTGCTTAACAACCCAGTTCTTGCTTAAGGTTCCGGTTCATGCTTTAGAACCTAAGCAGTTACTCAATTGTCAAGCACTGCTCGTAACTCATTTTGTCTGTATTTTTCAAAGGAAATGCGCTAAAACCTTTAAAGATAACTGACTAAGCTTAAATATAAGTAACTAAGCTTTAAACTAGTGCAAATAATAGTGCGTACTTCTAATTTTAGAGGCATAGCTTTGAACAACCAACTGGATAATTATGCGCATTTCCTTTGAAAAATACAGACAAAATGAGTTACGAGCAGTGCTTGACAATTGAGTAACTGCTTAGGTTCTAAAGCATGAACCGGAACCTTAAGCAAGAAATGGGTTGTTAAGCACGGAAACAAAAATTCTACATGAAATTCGCCCGACAGCGGACCACCTTGAGCATGAAATGTGTTGTTAAGCACGGAAACAAGAATTCTACATGAAATTCGCCCGACAGCGGACCACCTTGAGCATGAAATGTGTTGTTAAGCACGGAAACACGCAATTCTAAGTCTCGCGAAACGTATGTTTTCGTCATTAGGGACCTCTGAATCGGATTTGTGTCGTGGTCCGAGGTTCGACTTCTGCCATGACGCCTATCTCATTAGCGAATTTTATATAAAATTCGCTAACAACTGGACAAAATCAACGCAAGTAATAATCAAAATTATTATGGAATCCTTAAAATACAAATAATGATATATCAACTCTTTAAAATTGTATATTTTCAGTAAAATCGAATGCATTTACTCTTCACTAGTTTGGTTATATTGAACAAGCATGACCTATTTCAATTTTGCTAACCCTAAATAGAATTTCCTATTTCGGAATCTAACTTCTAGCTGGGTAGCCATATGTCAGCATATTAAAATTCATACTGTTTTAGTTTCACCCTTTACAAAAGGTTAGCAGTATTAGCAACTGAAACTTTTTTCATCATTAACTGAAAAATAAATGCATCTAATGTTTGTAATTTGGATCCTACAAGAACATTAGATCTTTATTAGATTTGCATATCATTGGCTACAAGGTGGTTTGTAAAGTCTCCTCCCCTTTCTTAAATATTGCAATCTCAGTCATACATTAATGAAACATTAATGTTAAATTTGAGTGCCTCATGCAACACCGAATTTTGCGAAATATAGAAGAACTTAATCGGAATATATACTTCTATCGGGATTTTTAAGTTCTAAGCATGAGTACAAGACATTTTGTCCCATTTCATATTTTTGTCTAAGACCGCTGTTTTGACAGGAATAAGTAGACAAAGTAAAAAAAATTACATTTTAACTCAATATTGAAAGTAATGTGTGACATTAATAGTAAATTGAACAAAATTAACAATGCCTTTTTTGGGCCTAGAACACAAATCATTATTTATATAATAATAATATAATTATATATAACTATAATTAATTATATTTTTTTAATTTTAAATAAATTCAGGGCAACTATTTTCCCTAAAAATAGCAGCATTAGTGACTATAAATACTTTGAAATGAGAGTAAGGTAAAAAATATTTGTGTCTTTAAGCGAAATATAAGGCATTATCACACTTAGCAAATTCTTATAATGTCAATACTTCTGCTTCAATTTTCAGTAAAATGTCCAATTTTTATACTTTTAGTACTTATTACCGCCAAAATAACGGTCTTAAACCAAAATATTTCAGGGGCTAAATTTCTTGCATTCGCCTATAGAATCCAAATAGCCAATTTACTTTTTCCTTTTTTTCGCATCCAACAACTGGATCTTATTTCGTAAAATTCGATGCTGCATGCGACACCCGAAGTTAACTACTACACCAAAAAGAAGTTCCCTTTGCACAAAAAAGTACCCCAAGTTTCATTAATTTATGTCTAATTGTATAAAATTTAAAAAGAGGGGGGAGGAGACATTTGGACAACATTGTATATTAAACTTATTGAATCACTGTTGATAATAAATGGTAATACGTGATATAATGTTTGAATAGGCTGTTTGAAAAAACCTCTTTTGAAAGATTGACTATCTAAAGTAATAATTAACTAACTTGGGTAGCTTAACTTAAGCTTAACTAAGCTTAACTTATCTACGGTAGAAATGGACCTATTATAGATAGTGTAGCTTTTAGAGTGAAAAATACAAATTTATTTACCTTTGAAAATGAAGGAATAAACTTATACAACTTTAGAGGGTTGAGATGTCATAATTGGTACTTAAAGGATTTTATAATAATTTTGATTGTTAATTCCCTGTTGTTTTTAAGTAGAGGTAGTAATCTACCATTGACTTGGATTTATCCGTTAATAAACGGATAAATAAAATTATTATTATAAAAATCTTATAAACGTCTAATTTTTAGTGCACGCTAATTTTATGTAGAATACACGAAAGTAGAATACAAGTTTGGTTTCTCAAGTATATTAAATTATTTGTTGAGTTAAGTAAGATTTGATCTGCTAATTATTATTCTAGCAGCAGTATTATTATTAACATTATATTTTGCTTGGTGTTTCAGGTATTATGGGTTATATGGCTCTCTTACAATGTCATATATATTGAAAGTAGGGTTAATAGTAACAGTAAAAGTGAATCTCACATAGTTCTAGTCGAAGAAAATGATGTACGGAAACTTCTGGTCAGTGCAAGTGGGGATGGAAAAAATTCATCTAAAACCGATGAAAATCAGCAAACGACAAGTAAAAAAACAGCTAATTCAACAAATGACGACGAAGAGAGAAAGACTCTTGCACAGCAAGTAGCCGATGGAAAGTACGGCTTAATTCAGACTGAACTATTCGACAAACCCTCAAAGAGACCAGGAATTATCTCCTACGACATCAATCCTGAAGTGCCGAAAGATAACATTAACAATTTAGGAGGTCTTCAAGCCAATGAAATTTGGCTAGCTGAAAATCATTTACTCGTCCTAAAAGGAGGAGGTTTCAGTGATAAAGACATGGATAATACGACCTGGAAACCTATAGATAATTATGTTGCTCCAAAGAGGCAAGTAAAAATTCCTCCGAAACCCAAAGTAGCTCCTCCCTTTCCTGTTCAGCTCAAAGAAGGAGGACCGATTGAATTCATTCAAGGAGAGAAAAATTCCTTCAGGCCGTTTGGCCCTCCTCCATTTCTTCCACCTGATATTAATCCTAATTTGACTTCCCTGCCCCCTGCTCTATCGTACCCGTTCCCACCGTTTGGACTACCTCCACCTCCATCGTTTCCGTTTCCTGGAAATCTGACAGATATTGACGAAGATGATCCTCGCTTTTACTATCCTCCACCTTACGATTTTGTTTACGACAAAGCAAACACATCCCATATCGGAGTAGCTCCTGGGCCTTTAGTCCCCGGCATTGTTTTGCCACCACCAGTTGATTTCTTCGCGCCTTTAGTGCCCAAGCAAACAGGTCAAAAAACAGATAAACGTCCACAAACAAGTAACAAAACCCAAAAGCACAACCAAATTTCAAATTCTTACTTACCAAAAGACAATGTTGTAATAAAAGCGAAACCGAATACTACTGAGTCTCCTACAATAACTTCTGGATCTAAGTTCAAGGATAAAGATGCAGCAAAAACTACGCCTGATAGAAAAGAAAAAGAAGGTAGAAAACCGACGGATAATAAACGGCCTTCTGATAACTCTCATTCAGTCACTAGACCTCCTGAAGCCACGACTAAAAAATCTAGAGTTATGGCTCATCCACCTGAAACTACGACATTATATTACAGAGTTATATCTAGACCACCTCAAACTACTTCACCCCCTTTGCCTAAAATAAAATCACCGAAACTGTCTTCAGGTGAGTGGGTGCCTATACTTGGAACGTCTATTTGTCCTCAGGGTGATCCAAGATGCCCTACGATTGCACCTTCTAAACATAACAATAAAAACTTCAAGCACATTTCCCTTCTAATTAATTCTACTGATAAACCTCTTGTTTACGTCACAGATATTCCTAACACAAATTCTGTTACAGGTAATAACGATTTTTACCCGATTAACGGCCCTCAAATCAACTACTTCACTACGACCGCTAGCCCTTTTTACGATTTGAAGCCAATCATAGTTCCTACAACAGTTACTACATCCGCTTATGATGCAGTACAACCATCTAAATACAACCCTGAAGATACCGTCTATATTTACGAAGAACCTATTAGTCCAGGGGCTGCTAAAGTCATTCTTAGGGACTTCGATACCCCTGAAATAAGAAACGGGCCAACAATTGTTTACGTCAACCATGACGATAGACCTAAATACGAAATCAACACAGTTTCTCCACTTCAGGTCCTTAGAGACCAAACTGTTAAGAAGCCTAGGGTAAAAGGTAAAACTAAACCTTCTGCTTTCGAAATATTCGAAAAGGAATTATCGACGATAACTAACAGTAATACATTTTCAATAACGTATTCTGTGGACAACAGAGAGCCCGATGTAAAAGAAATTTCAGGATATTCTTATAATGTTCCTCTTGACGATGCGCTCAGTAACATTATTACTAACAGCCACCGAAACAACTATAAAAATAAAAAAGGAAGAAGCAAAGAAGTCAAAACACCTGTATTCGAGTACAGCTTTTCAGCCCCTGGTTATGGACAAAACGATTCTCCTAAAATAAGTTCGATCATACCAAGTACGCAAAAGCCTGCCCAGGACCACAGGCAAAGTCATTATTCTTACTTTGGTTTCGATTCCAGACCTTTCTTACCCCACGAAACATATCCGGAGAGCAATACACAGTCTCCTATAGAATTTACATCACAAAAGAGCAAGTACAGAAAATTAATTTTAAATCAATTGAGTGATTATTTTTCAGCAACCGAAGCTCCGTACAGCCAGCTTTATACCCAGCCTGAACCTGAATACATTGACGACATCACGAAAAATTATTTTAATTTATTTGGGAAGAAAATTCCTAATGATGCTTATACTAAGTACATAACGACACCTTTACCTCCAGTAGACAAGGATAAAACTCCTTACTACGACGAATTGAAATCTCGTCAGAGAACACCTAAAGGGCCTAAAAGACAAAACGTTCGCTTTCCAGAAGAAACTCCACCACCGGTACAAAATATAAAAGATCAAAAAGACGACGCTTACAACGTTCAGACTGGTGATAACTCCGGAAATCATAGGCCATCTGGTACTAAATTAAATAATTATAATAATAGATATTACAACAACTATAGGCCTAAGTATTACCAGAGAGACTATTCCATTGCTTCCGATATAAACGTTAATTATAGGAAACCATATCCACCGATCAACCCAGAAGCAGAGTTCGTAGATACCTCGTACGTCGGTGACAATCCACCTTCTAACTCCTACATATCGTATCAGTTACCAGGCAACGGAGGTCACTTTTATTTCCTTACTCCTCAAAATATTCACGCCACTAACTATCACCTAGCTTCCTCGGGAGTCAGATTTCCTCAAGGATATAATAGACTTTATTATAAGAGAAATGCGCAACCTCTAAGGAATAGAAGGTGGGTAAGCAAATAGTCTCTCGATGTAACTCAAACATGTATAGTAAATCATAGAGATATTATTACTAGAGGGGCTATATTGGTTAAAATTTGAAACATAGAAAAAGTAACCTGAACACCTTGGCTTTTAAGTATAATCAAATAATCAGTACAAAATTACAATAACTTATGTAGTAGAACG